>JAQMCX010000033.1:3550810-3580567 GCA_029814765.1 Acanthurus leucopareius
TGTGTGTGTGTGTGTGTGTGTGTGTGTGTGTGTGTGTGTGTGTGTGTGTGTGTGTGTGTGTGTGTGTGTGTGTAGCTTCCCAGCGTGGGCTCTGCTAGCTCAGCGCTTTCAGTCAGCCAATTAATTACAAAGAAGCACTGGAGACAGAACAGCGTGTAGAACACACACATCAACACTGCTACACACAAACACAAACACACAAGCGTGCACACACAGACTACTACACAGCACATTACACACAACACCTCCCATCGCTTAGACATATATTTGTCATCACTGATGCAACAAATGGCTGGAACAGAGCTGCATAAGGTTCGTTCATTATGAGGGTTTCATGATCTTCTGTTTGTTTTGGTTTTTTTTTATCAGCAGCTGCTGAAACACAACAGCGACTCAACCTGAAATGACGAAACAAAAGCCGCGACATGTTTGGTGTCTAAACACTTCTTATGTGACAACGTGTCTGGTGCAGAGTGTGTGATATTTAATATACAAGGATGGAATAAGAGGAAAAATATTGTACTACACCTTGATTATTAGAATGATATTTAGAAATTAAATATTGATGTTGTGTTTATAATACAAATAGGATAACATTGTGTGAACATATACACGGCCTCTTTAATAATTTTCATGTTTTTCTAATCCTGCTTTGTCACAGTAGGTGGCAGTAATGTGCCAGAACGTCACACGCCATAAATCGAAAAAGTTCACTAAGTGTAATTTTTCTTTACAGTTATGGTGACGTCCTCTCTTCACCTCAATGCACTCGTATTTTGACTGTAATTAATTTGCAAAAAATAAAAACGAAAAAAATATACAATAAACAAAGATAAAGATGAAATTGACTGATAGCATTATTTTTTTAATCATCGTCGGATGAGGCGATATTATCAGTTTAATGAATTCTTTAGGCAACAACAGTCATGTGGTTTAAATCTGTTATTGTGTGAACTCTAATTACAAATATTAAAAGGCTTAAAAGTAAAGAAGTAAAATATAAGTTTTTTTAATTAAAGCGCTGATTTTAAAGTTTAGTCTTAAACTGAAAGACTGATAAGCATGAAGGACGGAAGGGAAGGATTGAAAAGGGTAAAAAAACGAGGATAAAACAGAGATTAATAGCAAAAGTTCAGTTAAAGATGCAGTTTTATAAATGAAGAAGGTGCTTTTCTTCATTTTGTGTTGAAAAAGCTCAATTTTTTCTCCTTCTCTTAAGCGAGTAATCGAAAGTATTGGAGAGTTGTTGCATAACTCGCTGCAGGAATCTCCCCTGCTGTGTTTACAAGGAGAAAGGTCTCTCCGAACAGCGAGTGTGTCCAGGACAAAGAGATGTAAGAAAAGACGGGGAGAAGAGCGAACGTATCAGCAGTGTCTTCTGAGTTTATCTGAGGTTTTTGTGATTTAAGTCTTTAAGCATCATCTTACTCTCGCTGTCGGATAAACGTAGTGGAGTAAGAAAGAACAATGTCTCAGTCTGAAACATGGTGGAAGAAATGTAGATAATCTCCAAAAAGAGAAACACAAATACTTCATCCAAGTACCCACTTCAGCAAATGTACTTCAGTATTGACCTCTGACGTTTGTGTGGTAAACAGAAGGAAATCAACAGCAAGCGATGCCGCTGACGGCTAAACAGACTGAGAAAACAGCAACAGCGACACATCACAGCCATGGTTAGACCTCCACGAGCTGCTGCAGAATGAGAGGTTGTTTTACCTTTAAAGCGCAGAAGATGCACGAGTCCTCCATGCACTTGTGTGTGGTCAGCTGTCGAAAGCTTCTGCGGAAGATGTCGAGATGCCACAAAACCTGAGAGGCAAAACACAAATATTTACATGTTTGCACAGAGGAAAAACAAGGACATAAGACAGCTGGAGCAATGTCTGAGATGTATAAAGGGACTTACAATATGTTTTTTTGAGCCATATAAACAAATATAAATACACATATAATAGACATGCCATTATTTATTGGAAAAATTATTTAATTGGACAGTTTTTGGTTTCCTGCTTATTCACAAAATCCTGGGTTGAGCAATCAGGATTTCTACTTTTTTAACTCACTAATGAACTAATCAAAAAGGTCCCAATTACACATAAAAAACGAGATCTGGATCTACATCAGTGTTTCCAGAATTTGGCACCATGAGGTGCATGAGGCCAACATGATCTGTTCATTTCTTTTTATCATAACTTTTCAATATTTCACAACATAAAAACAGGTTAAATTTACAAACACCGGCTGTGTCATTTTGTACGTGTTGTTTTTTTAAACAGAAATAAGCAGAAAACCTTGAAATCACCATCTTGAAACGTGCACCTTGTTAAACGTGCCGTTTTGCAGTTGCTAAGATTGGTGACATGACAGCTCACGGTCACTATGGCAACACAGCATGCTTCCTGTGTGCACAGCAGAAATGTGTCAGAAATAGCGACTGACAGCCGAGAGAAAGAAGGATCAGAGAGGAAAAGTCATCATGACAACGGGCCATTTACTCAAGTACTGTGCAAATTTAGGGTGCTTTTACTGTTTCTTTACGTTCCTATTTAATGCAGCTTGATACTTCTACTCCACTACACCTCACAGGAAAATACTGTATATTTTTATCTGTCTCAGAGTTTATGTTAATAGTTACTTTTAGGATTACGAATCTTCATACTCTTCCTGCTCAGTGTTCCTTCATGGGACACTTAATCCCAAAAATGCAGTTTTTTCCATTTTGTAAGTCTATAATCCCACTTCAGCAGCACTTACACACACAAAACTTCCCAGTTTTATTCCTTTCCTATTCTCATTCCTCATATAAAAAAGCAAAACACTGACAGGGACTACTTGTCTGCAAAGTAAGTATTCTTCATTTTAATACTTCACTTTATACTAGTAAATCCGATGATATTACTAACATTTACTTAAGCAAGATATTGATCTTTTACATATAACAGTGCTCTTTTTTAAGTGTGTTTTTAGTATTTTTGTCTTAAGTAAAGTATCTGAATACTTTCCATTACTGGATACACATACAGATAATCTTAATAATGTCCAATATCAGATGTTGTTGTAAAAATACCAACTTTTTTTTTTTGACGTTTTTTTTACAACAGCACACAAGCAGAGTCAATCACATCCACACAGAGAAACATGTTACTGAGATCACACTGCAAACCAAAGCCTCATTTATTTTACATTGAAAACAGTGAAACTGATCTGATGATCTGTCAAAACAGCTTCAAACAAACAGTTGACAGCTGATGTATAAAAGCTTTTTGTTCCCTTGTGATTGATTTAATTTGCATATAATTAAACTGTGGTTTTTATTCCATGTTTTGTCCAACTTTAGATGCTTTGGACAGTAACTCATACGCATAAATTTAAAAGGGAAAAGCATAATTCTTCATCAAGTTTCACTGCAGCTTTTTGAAAAATGTTTTCGTCATACTAACACTGAATCAAATCACTTTCTGTAATGTGAGATGGTTGCAGAGGATCAACAGCCCAATCTGCAGCTCTGTGTGGCTTTTAGCCATTTTCAGCTAATTGTTCTTTTCCAGCAGCTCCCACTGAGTGTGTTTTCTACTTTGTATATTTTCAGCAACAAAAACAGTCAGAGGGAGATGTTCTGGGGGGACAGACGGACGGAAAGCGACCGGCACAAAGCCCAAAAGAAGCGAGGAAGAACACATAAAAAGTAGAAGGGAAGGGGTCTGCGTGAGGTAGACCTTTTCATGTCCTCCCCTCTCTCTCTAGTGCATAATTAGAGGAAAGAGCTCTTAGTACGTTCATTTAGCATGCTGAAAGATAATATTGGCACAACACTGTCCCTTAAGGCCTCCACTGAGATCTGCAGCACACACACACACACACACACACACACACACATTTACAGTATGCACTTACAGTTGTAACTCTACATGCACATCAGACGCACACACTCACAAAACCAATACATATGGCCACTGTAGCAATGAAAGTCTGCACAGTGTGTGATTGTTCGTGTGTGTATGTGTGTGTGTGTGTGTGTTAAGGAGAGAGTGATAGGTGGAGGAAAGAGGGGGTGGAGGATGACAGACTGCATGCTGACGCTAGTGTATGCGTTCTACCTTTTCCCCCCTCTCTGTTTCCCCTCCTCTCTCCGTAGTTTATTTGGTCGTGATGAATCGGCTTCCTGCACGGCACTGCAGCAGCCACAAGGAGGGCACACTCTCTCCATGCCCATCGCTCTTTATCAGTATTCATCCGTCCATCCATCTCCGTTTTTCTCCTCCTCTAAGCACACTCTCTATCTCTTTCTCTCTTTTCCCATTTGTACCACTCATCCCTCTCTAGTTTTATCTGCAGGAGAATCTCCGACAAAAGAAACTACCACATGGCAAACTTAAAAAACTCTTGCTTTAAGGAAGTCGTCATCCTTCAGGAGCAGCTTTTTTCTCATTTTAATTTAAGTTGCGGACTAATCTGAAGCTGACAACACCCTAAAATACGAGCTGACAAATCTGAAGAATGATACTGGAACCAGAAATGTCAGTATTTGTTCTGCTGTGGTTGTCATGGAAAAGGCAGTCCTGTCTCTTCGCTTAAACACATATTTGTGTTTCCATTTATGAGTCTGTGCAGTCCAAGTTGCCAAGATACAACCCTGAAACCCTGAACAACTGTGCAAAAAAAAAATGCATATGTTTTTACCCATAAATATCGCCATTAGTCATGACTTTTAAACTCAGTAAATAAACAAGTATCTCTACCATCTGTGCACAAACAGAACCAGAAATTCTGTATCTGCGGAAAAACCTAAAAAAGAAACATTTTATACTCATTTTAGAAAAAAACATGAAGAGAATAAGAGACAGTGAAACGTTACTGTTGTCACACTTTGCTGCAATTTCTGCGTATTAGTGATGTTGCGTGCACCAGCTGATCGGCATCAGATGGCTCTTAAAAGATTCGTAATCGCATTTAAACAAGAAATCAACTGTTTTAATACAATAAGGGTATCTATCTAATCTAACAAGCTTGCACTCACAGTCATAATCTGCCCTGCACTGCTGTTCCTGGCTCAGTTGGTGGATTTCTGCCCTCCATGACCCCGACTCCTCCTGTTCCATCTCCTATTACCCCACGTGGCAATGGCATCTCTTTTCTTGTACATTTTGTGTGTCACATGATACTGCCGTCATGGCGTCCGTTCTTAATTTTTTTCTGAACTTTTGACCTCGGTTGTCTGTCCGCCAACCAATGGGTTTTTCACAGCAAACATTCTGACGTTGAAGGAAAAGCACATATCATGACTCTGTTCTGACAGGGTGACAGATAGTCAACAAGCAGGAGATCAAGACCTTGAAACTCAAGCAGCTAAATGGAATTCAGCCATCATTTTCTTATTATTTACACTTGTTCTTCACCTGTAAGAACATACTAAAATGTCCTTCATGGCAGAGATTTTGAAAAAATATATAAGATTTCTTATTATGCCCTCCATGCCCTGCAGGAGTCCTGAGCATTTCCTGCCTCTCATCATCAACTGACCTCCACATTGACCTTCCTACTTGCTTCAATGCTTAATCAGCAGCTGATTATACATACCAGCCCTTTTCCCTTAAATCCAACACGCTTTGTTGATGTTACCTGTGTTTCACCAACCAGAAACATTAAAACCATGTGTTTTCTTAACCTCTTGCTAAGTCCTGCACCGCCGCTAACACTCACTGGAAACGCAGCCTATTCTGTCTAATAAAGTGCAAAACAATCTGCAGTGCTCTGTCCTGTTTCCTCTAATGTAAGTGTGTCCCACAGACACGTTAATGCAGACCATCAGCAAAAGTACCAGAGGATGTCAATCAGTGTTGTCGCTGCGTCCACTCAGCTGCAATGCAACCCTGTCTCCAAGAGATGATGTTTTTGTATTACTGAACTGTTTTCCCAATAACGTTGTGATAGCAAACATAGTCGCTGCGGGGATTTATTTTGCAAGGCGATGTTGTTTTTAATTAATGCAGAGCAGCATTTATGCATCACGCTGCAAGTCGAGAGGAGGGCAGCTGGGGTGAATGGTGGCAGTCCACAGTGCAGGACTTTGACACCAAAGTCCAAGGTATTTTTTTTACAATGAGACCCTCCATCAACCCAACGTCCACCTGCAGGCTCCAACTAGAGAGGAAGTGTATGATATTTGCTCATTGCTTTCCAGAATCTTTATACGAAATACAAATGATATCGGACTCTAGATGCCAAACTCTACATATGTTTTGCTGCTATAATAAACAAATTCTAACATGAGTTGTCTGAGCGAAATGTTAATTAACACCATTTACTCGTTATGTTCATAGAAAGCTAATGAGTATAAATGTCACTTCTAGGAGGCTGGGTTGCTGCAGTGTGGCTTTATAGCTGGAAACATCCAAGTACTGTAAAATAAATTGATACTGAATGTACCTTTGGGTCCTTTTGTCAAATAATTGACATTTATATTTACTTTTGTTCACTGCAGAAGCCTCTGGCTGTGAATGTAGCAAGATTCTGCAGCAAACTGTGATCCTCTGCCCAAGTCAAACCGACTGAGATACAGAAACACCTCTCTTATGATGTTCTTTAATCTGTATTCATGTTTAAAAGCATTTGATACAAAGCACTGAAATGTTTGCAGCCGCTAAACTTTTCGTCAAATGAGACATTTTGGAGCAGTTTGGATGTTTACAATTAATCTTACTGAGTAAAAACTAATGAGGTATTCTTGCTAATTGTCACGCTTATTTTCCATTTTCGAGTCTTTCTTCACTGTCACTGAATCACAAACAAACACACAGACGCACACGCGAAACACAACTCTGCTGAATGAGTGAACTCGTGTGTTTCTGCCTCATCAAAGCCTCCACGACTCCTTCAGCTATTTCCTTTTTACCTGTGTTTACTCAGTGAGAAGTTGCTGAGAATATGCACACGTCACCTCACAGCACTTTCTTTCGCTTTCATTAAATTTCACACATTCACACAGAGCAAACCACCACCACCACCACTGCTGCTGCTGCTGCTGCTGCTGCCACCCTGCAGCTCCACTGCAGCAGCGGGGGGTTAACTGCCTTGCCCAAGGGGCCCCCAGGGACCAGGAAACAGCAGAGAGCGAATCTCATACTATCAATAAGCGCATTGAGGAGAATTAAGGGAATTTTTATGAACCATGGATCATTGACAACAATTTAAATAATCCATTAATCACCATAAAGCAATTTTTTGAGTAATAACCTAAATATTTTATGCTTTTAGCCTCTAAATTGTGAGGATATGCTGTTTTTTTTCCAGTTTTGGTTCATTGTAAATGGAATGTTTTTGTTAACCTGACAAGTTTAGCAATTTCAATACGTTACCTTAAGCTCTTGAACAAAATGTGACATGCCTTTTTCACTTATTAAAACCACATTTATACACCTTTTTTTTTTTTTACAAAATAAGCAAATTAGTCCCACTCTGAAAGTTCAAAGCTCTGATAAAAAACTGTATAACTAAAAATTGCCATTGCCGTTCCTGAGATTTTGTATTGTATCAATTGTCCCTTTGTTTGTTTTCACTTTCCTTAATTACTACTTTTTTATTTGTCCCTCGTCTGTATTTAATGTTCAATTTCATTATTTCTTGTAACTTTGTGTTAGTGTGTTTTCTTGGCCAGTTTTTGAACAAAGGGCATCCTGGTTATATAAAAATTAGGATAAAGAGTTGTAACTTTACTGCCATTATTGCAAGACTGTCCTAAACCTGAACTTTGACCCCTTAAACTTCACCTTAAAGCTAAGTGCCGACTCATGCTCGCTGGCTCACTTGAGTCTATTACAGTAATGTAAGCAAACATGTAAACATGAGCGCAAACACACAGAAAAGCAGCACAAAACAGCCAATAAGCATCTAAAAACACTCATCACTAGTCTCCGTGCTGTCCAGCGTCCTCTGTGTGTGTGTGTGTGATTATTGTGCATGTGTGTGAACATGTGTGTGTGTCCTTGGATTGGCCCACTTCTCTCCCTGTTTAAGCCACCTCACATGCTTTTCTGTTTCACAAATAAACTTCATGTCCTTCTCTTTGTCTTCTTCATTCATCCCTCTCTCCTTCCCTGCATCCTTTCCTCCATCTCTCTATGTCTTAGCACAAACACACAGTTTTTAGCTCCTACCTTATTCGACTCTTTAATTCCACTCCTTTTCCTGGCAGTATCCCCTTTAGTCTTCTCCTCAGTTTTTTCATACTGTATACTCCTCATTCCTCCGTCTTCTCTTCTCCTCCTTCAGCAACTTTTCGTCTTCTCATCTGTCCCTCTGCTCTCTTCAACTCTCCCTAAGCTTCTGCCTCATCACCCCCATCCCTCCTCAGCTTACCCCAAACTCTCCCTCTTCTTCCTTCCTCTCTCTCTCTCTCTCTCTCTCTCTCTGTCTCTCTCTCTCTTTCAAGCCAGTAGTCAAGTGGCATTTATGTGCGTGTGTGTGTGTGTGTGTGTAGAGAAGGTGTGTCTGTGCCAGCTGGAAGTCTTGGGAGGAGAAAAACGAGTGTGTGTGTGTGTAAAGAGAGAGAGGAGATGCAGCAGTAGCAGTGCAGTGTTAGCATCCTCCACACACACACACACATGCACACACACACACAGAGACTGGATGTCCACACTGAAGCCAGACTGACAGCGTTGCCAAAGCCCACGGAAACACGCAAACACCCCTTAATATGGCCCTAATCTCATCCCTGTCGTGCTTAAATATCAATTTACTGCAGTGTGAAGCGGGTGGGGTGAGGGGAGGTACTGTGGGTGTGTGACTGTGTGTCAGTACTGTGCATTTTGTTCAAATCACTGAACTACAGACCTACACACAGGACACGGTAACCCTAATAGGTATGCCTTATTAGAAAATAGTAGAAATTAATTTTTAAATAATGCACAAATTAAAAAACTTAAAATTATGAATGTAAAATGATATTTATTTTATTTTATTAGTATGCAAGTATAAGGAATATCCTAAACGCAGCCTCTATCATTAACTAGTAACATAAGCAACCCCTATAAAATCACTATGAGTTTTAGCCTCATAGGGTTTTAAAGTGTAGTCAGAAAGTGTTTCTGTTTTTCAGCACAACAGATTCAAAATAAAACAATGACTTTAAGATTTAAATGATGATTTTCAGTTGTAATAATATGATATTCACACCCTCATCAGACAATCGGTCTATAACTGTGTCCCCTTCTTACCATAATTATCCAGTTTTAGGGATTAAAAAGTAATTGGACAAGTTAAAGTGACATAAAATCAAATTAAGTCATCATATTTAATATTTCAGTGACCATCCGCAGTCTTCGGCCTCACTTACTTCAACAGACAATTAGTTTTAGCTCATGAGGATCCGCAAGCCTGCACTGCAGCCCCCTTATTCTTGCTTCTTTTGGGTCGTTTTTGGACCAAGTTTGGTCTTCAACATGTGTAGAAAATGTCTGACCAAAAGACTCAGAATACTGTGGATTTGACATTTTTTATTGACGAATAAAATTGGTAATAAAAACTGATGATAAAAAATGTTAAAACTTTACACCTCTTCTCTTTTACGTTTATGAAAATTGCTTCGGATAAAGACATCCAGCTGACATAGTTGACAGGAGCTGGCGGATTGAGGTCAGGTGATTGACTTGGCCGGTCAAGACCGCTTCATGGTCCAGAAGTGTTACTCAAAACGTATTGCACTGCTTAATACTGTGTGTGTGTGCGTGTATGTGTGTGTGCGTGTGTGTGTGTGTGTGTGCGTGTGTGTTTATCTGACTGACCTGCAGAGCGCTGTTAAGGAAGCAGCTGTTCTGTCCCGGCTCGTTGCTCAGACCTTTGCTTGGTGCGATAGAGGTCATGGTTCTCGGGGTCACCAGCCCCTGCACCCCGCCTACTGCTCCGCCACCCGACGCAAAGTAGTTCCTCTTCCACGACATCACTACCTGGACGCCCCTGTTTCCACGGTGAGGCAGGGAAGGGGCGGGGCAGCAGACCAAGCGAAAGCCTCTATGTCACTCCCATGAGAGAGAACGAGGGAGAATGAGAGAAAAGCAAGGGAGAAGGAGATGGATGGAGGAAGAGGAATGAGGCGGCAGATCGAGTAGATGCGGTGTGACTTGGATGGGGATTTGGCCCCCATACAACCCTCCCCCTCTCCTGCCGTGTTTTTACTTTAAAATATGTCCACTTGCTGAAGCCAACGGCTGGCTTTTTTGTTTTTCCTTTTTTTTTTCTTTTTCTTTTAGCTCCTTGAATTTAGCAGTTTGTGTTTGAGGACATGAGATCGTGTCCAAAGCGTCCTTCGGCAGAATCTTTCAGATAAATGTTGATGTCCCATGTGGGGACCCCTTCAATGCTTTCTTCTCCTCTTCCACGTCACCTGTAAGACACAAAGACAAACATGTTAGGACTTCTCACACAAAACAGCTAGCAAGAGCTTCCTTTAGCAGCTTTACATAAACTGACAACAACAGTTATTAAAAACTAAAACAACACAATAAAAATGAGTTTTTTTAAGCAGTTAACTGGATATACTGCATGAAAACTGTTAAGTTTTACCAGTAGTTTTAACATTGTTAGCAATGAGAATAAAAACTTATACTGCCATTAAAACTTGAGTAAGATGCCCTCTCCTGGTCTGAAAATGTAACAACCGCTGTCACCCTTGTTCTGTCTCGTGTGAAGATGACATAATAAAGATTTTAATATGGCTTAATGCGTAAAACACTTTTCCTAGCTTAGCAAAATAGTGTTAGCTAGTTAACTGTGTGAGCTAGAGAACAATTCTTGTCCAAAAACGGTGAATTCAAAAAAGGATCTGGCAGATGTGAATAGGCTTTTATTCCCAGCATTTCCTGAATTTAACATCATTGAACCTGCATTATCATCTTTTTAATCCATGAATACAATGTGCAAAAACCACAAAGGGTTAGTGCAACGCTACAGCTTCATGTTGCCTTTTACTCTGTTTAGCTAGTTGAGCATTTAGCATCTAAAAGCCACAAGATATTCTTCTTAGAGAGTGGTGGAGACTGAAACAGAGCAAAAAGAGTGAATGATGAACTTACATTTGTTACTTGGACTGAAACAAAAGACTTAATCAATGCTAACGTTGCCCCTTGCTCAATATTTATCAAGCAGCTGCTAGCCATGAAAAGATTTAAATCTAAGGAAGCTCTGGTGTTCTTCTGCCACCTAGTGGCCACAAATCAATTAATTTAAATGTTTTTTGCACCATGAATAATGAAAATCATCACACAAATACAACAGTGTTTGTCAGGGTAACATTGCATCAGTGATATGATACAGGGGCCGTTTGGAGAGATCTGTTATGTCACGTCATAATCGGTACTTAGAGACATTATCTAGAGCTTATAGAGCTT
This sequence comes from Acanthurus leucopareius, assembly GCA_029814765.1. NCBI lineage: Eukaryota > Metazoa > Chordata > Actinopteri > Acanthuriformes > Acanthuridae > Acanthurus > Acanthurus leucopareius. The sequence goes on from JAQMCX010000033.1 coordinate 3,562,195, forward strand.
CCGCATGTGTGTGTGTGTGAGGAAGATTGGGAAAAAAGAGGCAGTCTGTGTGTGTTTGTCACCCCACAGTAAATGTGTGTGGGTGTGTGTACATGAAGTTGCATAACACCACAGGGCAGTTGCTAACAGATCCGCAGTGCTGCCCCCCCCCACCCTTCCCCTCCTTCTCTTCCCCTATAGCTTCCCCACTTTTGGCAAAGCTCCCTCGCCTGTTTGCCGGGTTGCGTTGCCGCCACAGCGCCCCCACTGGCGAAAGGCCAGAGGGCACAGGGATGCCGCAGCGAGCAGGCCAGCAGCGTGGGCTGTCACTATGGCAATGGTCACATGCAACTGGGATGGCGAGTTGAGGTGATGTGGAGGCGGGATGGAGGTAGGGCCGACATCGTGACAAGGACGGCGAGGGAAATGCATTAGAGCGAATACAGAAGGAAACATTATGCAACACTGCAAAGTCTGTTATCCACTTGTCACACAGTCCTACTGCATACTGACAAATTCTTACATCTATCTATCTATCTATCTATCTATCTATCTATCTATCTATCTATCTATCTATCTATCTATCTATCTGCATGAAAAACACAGAAATTCACATTGAATACATTCATCCATAAACAAACAAATCCAAATTGCCAGAGGATTTATAAAGAGATTTGGCTGGCATGCCCCTGTGTGCCATTTTTCCTCTACAGCACAGCATCCTGAGCTTCTGTCTCAGCATACAGTGTGTGTATGTGTGTGTGAGTGTGTGAGTGTGTGTGTCTCCCGCCGAGCCTGCGTGAAGTGTGTGATCACACATCCTCTCTCTGACTGCACCCTACAGCCACACACACAACCAAGATCGCTCTGGCAAGCCCTCGCACAAGCGCTGTTTATGTGGCCTGTTTGTGTGTCTCTGTACGAGTGTGTGTGTTAATGTGTGTCCCCACATCTTCGGCTAGTTACCATGGAAATAGGCCAAGCAGCAGGCACGCGGGGGAAAAGCCGAACCATGTGATTTAACTGAGAGACACACTGTGCTGCACTGGTTGAGAAAGCACACACAGACACACACAGACACACACACACACGGCTAGCGAGTGATGATGATGTGTATTGATGGTGGAGAGTTCCTGGAAGCCAGAGTGAGTCAAGCCACAAGTCAATCAAACTCCCTGACCCTGCGCTGGCAGGCATAAGGAAACCAGGACCTGTGGTCTCCGTCCAGACAGCCACCACAAGTGAAAGACATTTTCCATGTGAGATGTTGAGGTGAGGACACTGGTTGTACATCCCAGAAACAGTGTGTGTGTGTGTGTATGTATTTACGTGTGTGCGTTTGTGTGTGTGTGTGGCTTTATCTTCTAATCTGATGAAAATCGTTCCCAGCTTTACTTAAAACATGAGGGGGGGAGTCATTACAAAGTGAGGTCCTGACTTTCACTAGGCTCACGATGTGAAGAGAGGAACCAGTTTTAAATGAAGACAAAGTTTAGGTTTGAATTATCTAAAAAAATGTCAGCAAAATTACCATTAAACCCTTTTTTTAATTAGTCTAAGTGTTGAGATATTTGTAAGATCTCTGCTGCCACCGAAATACAATAAAGCAAAATGATTTTTGCTCACAGCATTGAAGAGCTACAGTGGAAAACATTAACTTAAGTGTGTCTTGTCCCTGTTATGCTGGATAGTTAACAGACTTCACTGTCAACATTTTTCACTAGAAATACTTTGTACTTAAGAAATAGTCCCTCTATTAGCTGATGACGGTAAGGGATTTCAAGCTGTGAGCGCCACGTACATAATTCCATGTAATTTTCCCAGCAAATAAAACAAAAATAAACATAATTTTTATATGTTTATTTTTTGGTGAACTGACCCTTTAACTTCCTCAACTACACAAACATTTAGAATCATGACATCATCAGTGAATTCCATCGTTATTCAAAACCCCAGAACTTTATTTAATGTTTGTCTCAAGATCTTAAGGCTTCTAACTTAATCAGAGGTCAGGAGGAAAAAGGAGATTTTCTGTTAAAAAAAAATACTTATAGTAACAAACACATTAAGATAATATTATCTAGTAGCTCATTAGCACATATATAAGTAACATATTGGTTCTTTGTTATTTATATAAAGCCCTAGAATAAAGCCTTTAAATGACTGATAAAAAGGCAACATGGTACTAATTTTCATTCTAATAAACAAATAGTTGTGTACAAGCTAATTGTGTATATATGCACATTAATATTAAGTGTTGCCAAATATATTATGTATATTTTTTGTAGCCTTTACAATATAAATGACACCTTAGATTTGGATACAGTGAGTGAAAAAATACAATGCAAGTTTATTAGTTTGTGTCTTAACTAATTTTTTTGGACTAAATTTATTTTATTGACAAATACTTCTAATATTTCTAATATTTCGTCCAGGTCATACATATATATAGTATGAACAAGTATTTATCATTATAATGCTCCTAGTTGCAACACCACCACAAACTACAACCTCGAAAATGACGGAAACAGAAACACAATAATTAAAGGATAATGTAGATTTTACTTATTGCCAAAAAAGTTCCACGAAAAGACCAAAACCATCAAGGAATTGATCAAACTAACAAGTATTGTATGTGTAGCCAAAGTGTGATATAACTCATCCATTTCTGTCATAGAGCTTCATTGTTGTCCAAGAACTATTAAAAACACATTGATGAGTCACACTGTTGCACTGGGCGAGACGTCCTTTTATTGCGATGAACAAGGGCATTTTAAGTCAGTCCCAAGGCCGTCATCCTGACGCTGGAAACACTCGCTGGAGCGCCAAAATGTTTTTAATCCACCGTTAAAAATAGTCCCCAAGTTAATGCACCATTAAATGACATTTGACTAACTTTTTTTTTTTTAAATGTCAGTGTCTAAACTAAAACTAAATATTTGCAACTCTTTTTTAATGATTTATTTTCTTTACACAGAATCAGTGGAACTGAGGACCAAACAGAGTAAGGACATATTGAAAAAGAGTCTGAACAAAAGAACACTATGCAAAATAGTCAATGTTATTCTTAAAGAAATTAAGTTTTAGATATTTAGCATGTAATACAGTAGTGTTAATTTATGGTTTATTAGATTTTATGGAATTTCTATGAGTTTCTTATCTGGTTACTCTGAGGACTTAACTCACAATAGGTGTAACCTTGCTTAAATAAATCACCGTAACAAGAAAAACAGAATGAATATGTGAAGCTAAATAGTCTTAAATTACTTAAAGAAACACATCAGGGTTCATGTATGTTGAGTTAATGATAAGGAGTCACATGCGAGGAGGGTTAAATGTTAAACTAAAAGTCAAAGGGATGTTTTTGAACATTAAAATGGTCTTTATCAGCCTTAATCTGAATAAATATGTGTGTCAGTGTGATAGCAAATGATCACGTGTGGATCAATAAGAGCGTGCAAGGGCACAGCCGGGAGCATTGAGGACAAACAGCTGTTTTCATGGTTCCACTATACTGTCACTGCCACTACGACCACTACATTCCTATCCAGGCCTTTCCACTATCAAAGAAACAAAAACATGGAAAAACTTCCCGGCTGTGCAGAAGTTTACCCGAGGTGAGAATTTAAAGGTTGGCTAGATAACTTTTAGACCCCTGTTGCACTGTGACGCTTCCTCTCTGATTCATATCTCTGCGATAAACATAAACATTCAGAAAAAACATCCGTCCGTCATTCTGCCGCCCCGTTGAATCAACATTCGAGAGCAGTGGCACCACATATCAAGCAGTCTTCCCATTTTCCATTACTTATTTTTCATGTTGTTTACTCTCTTTCCTGTTTCTCCCGTTATCATTTTCTTTCCATTTCCTTGTGCTTTGGAAAGAACATGAGAAGAGTGTTTTGATGATAAATTCTTATGTAAATTTTGAGGTTAGCAAGAGGCTGATTCACTGTGGTCTTTCCTGAGAACAACTGGGTTTCAATCCAAGTGAGCAGAGCGATGAAGTATCATATTATAAAAGCTAAAAGAAAAACAAAATTTCAAAGTGTCTCATCCACATCAAAGAATAATCATATGAGATGGAAGTCAGGAAGGGGATATCAGGGTTGACCTCTGCTCTTTTCCTCCTCACTGATCTTCTGCATAACAGCTTTTTTTTTATTGGTATTTCATAATTTAAAAAAACAAAACTTTAAGAAATAAATAAAACATAACATGAAGCCGAGGGACTGTAAGTTCTAATTTCTTATCTTGTCTTTTATTTACTTATCTTGCAGACCCTTTGGGACCTCTGGAATCCCAAGATTAAGAACAACTGGTCTAATATACACTACAAGGCCAGAGGTATGTGGGCCCCCCAAACAAAGTAATCCATACAGGCAGTCAAGCCTTCCAGATTTTGGAACCTGGCTGCAGGAGTTTGTTCCCATTCAACCTCAAGAGTGTTAGTGAGGTCTGGCACTTGTGCTGGGTGACAAGGCCTGGCTCGCAGTCAGTGTTCCAGTTCATCCCAGAGGTATTGGATGGGGTTGAGGTCAGGGCTCTGCGCAGGCCAGTCGAGCTCTTTCGCACCAAATTGGGGAAAAGAATTTCATTATGGACCTGGTTTCGTGAATCGAGGTGCTGTCATGTTTAATACTTGCCCAAACTGTTATTGCTACAAAATTTGAAGCACGCCATTAACTAAAATGTCTTTTTTTTTTTTGTTAGCATAAAAAATAAATAAATAAAACCACGGTGTTCTTTTAGTGGCTGTTCTGGAGCTTTTGATCATGTTATATGATCTTCTTCAGCAGATGGAAGAGAAGCCAAAAGTACAGAAAAGTATGCCGCTGGTAATTATCTTCTTTTTATCAAAACTGGGCATGTTCAACATCGAATATATGACCTCCAAGAAAGGTCATGTGTCGTTGCTTTCATCTTTTTACACTGCATTAAGAAAAGACATCTTGCTTGCTTAATATTAGTCGAATTTCTTGTCTTTCTCATTGTTATGATCCATCAGCTGACTGAAAAACATTTGGAAAAATTCTAAAACTGGCCTCATAGTTGGGTGGAAATAAATCATTGTTAATGACACTGTTTTTATGATATGACTTCACTGTTTCTTTCTCTTTTTCTCTCTCTGCTGTGGGTTTGTGCAGCTCGGTGACAGTGACACCAGTGTCATGCAAGCTGCACAAAGAGCTGATACTGTCCCCGAGGACAATGGCCCGTCTCTCACACTGTCTCCCTCCCACTCGAGCAAACATAAAGGCGAGAAGTACGTTCACATATCCCTGTAGGAAAGAGAGGACTTGATGTTTTCTTTCACAAACTTTGCTCTCTCTTTCTGTTTCCTTTGGCTGCACTTTCTTCTCTCTCTCTCTCTCTCATTCACTTCATTCCTGCTCTCTGTCTCTCTCTCTCACTTCCACTGACCTCTATTTTTCCATTCTCATTCACTCTCTACATTTCTTTCCCTCATTCATCTCTGTCTATTTCCTTTCTGTTTCTGAAAAACTTCACATGTATGTACTTACTCTATCACACACACACATATTCAAGTGTTCACACTCACACACACACACACACACACACAGTGGTTTCCCTGTAACTGGGTTATGTGTAACTTCAAATAGCCTTAGTTGACAATAGGGAGAGCCCAGAGTTCATCCTCCCCTCTGTGCTTCTCTTTCTCCTCCTCTCTCCCACTTTGAATCTGAAGGGAAGTTACACATACGTGTGTTTTAAGTGTATGTGTGTGCGTGTGTGCAAGTGTGTGTGTGTGTGTGTGTGTGTGTGTGTGGATACAGTATTGGCACACGTGGAGCAGCATGTGTGAGCATATTACCGAGACTGAGATCCCCCTTTTTTTATTGTTGCAAGATTCAAGGTCATTTCCCTGCTAACACTCTGTAACATTAAAGTATACATGTGAAAACACACATGTAATCTCACACACACACACACACACACACACACACACACACACACACACAGTTTGGGTGAGGTGTAATCAGGACAGGGGTTTGATGGCTCAGATATGGACGTTGACCTCCGTCATCTCGTTGTCAGATCTGAGCAGATCGACGACTCAGAAATTAATAATTTAGTTTTTATTTAATTTCTTGGAGGTAAAACCTGATGAATGTTTGACTGGAAACAGAATCAAACCTCAGACTCGACACTTGTTGTCTTTTTATTTTAAGACGACGACTCATCTGGATGTTTTGTAACTTTCAGACAGAAAAACAAGCGTTCACACACACTCACTCACACACACGGTTCAGAGCTCTGAGGGATGAAAACACACACTCGAGCTCCAAAGTCTCACCAGCTGCATTCAAATCCGTTCATCCTTATTTCAGCTCATTTTAACGTTTTATCAGCTGAGCTCTGAAATCTGTCTCATGGACTCACTGAGGGGAAAAACTTTACATTTTTCTATTTAAAATATCAGTTTGATAAAAAATATCAGTCACACAAACAGAGGAGAGTCTTTCTGAATCTAGTTAAAGTGTAAAACAACAGAGTCGGCATGTTTTCGGTTCTGCACGGGAGCATTTTGATGAAAAACAAACAATGAGTTTATTCTCCTCAGTTGGCTCAAATCTAACAAGCTGATCAACCTGGAATGATCCATGTGAGATCAGGCTGCTGGAGCTCTGAGGGGGACGTCTGAGTCCATGACTTCACTCTCTGGTGACAGTTTAGAAGCTGAAAGCATGAAATTATGAAACCAAACCTGACAGTTTGGAGCGTCTGCTGAAGGTGGAGACCCACTCTGGGCCTGTTGCTCCTTCCAACAAGGATTTTCTGAAAATGTTTGGTATTTGTGGCTTTTTTCCGCCTTATTTTTGCAACCTTTCCAACTAAAAATGATGCTTTATTTAAATGTCACATTTGTTTTGTTGGAGGAACACGTGACAGCTGAGGTTCTTGCAGGGTTTGCAGGTTCGTTTGCCTCCAGCTCGAGTTCATAAACTCGCTGACATGAGTCCATCTGAGGAGGCCGGATCACTTTCTGAAACACATTCAGTTTGTTGTCAGCTTAAGTTTTCGTCTCCATCAATGACGAATAAACTCAACAAAAGGTTAAAAACATCAGTGTTAAATGGTTTAAATGAACTCGTTGTTGCTTCACTCTGCAGTAATGAGACAGTTTGTTATTGATCAGCAGCTGACTGGTTCCTCTCCTGTTCCTGCTTTTTGAAATTCTCTGCATGGAAGCTGCAGGAAAAGTCGCCTGCTGCTCGGCGACTTTTCATTTCCTGCAGGTTGAAGCAGAAGAAGCCTGATTTCCGGCTCTCGTGTACCAGATGATACAGATGTTACAGATGTTAGAGAGCATCAAAGTCTGGCGCTCGTTTGTGTATCTGACAGTTCAGATCTCTGAGGAAACATCATGTGACGAGATGAGACGCCTGCAGGAGCACAGAGACGACCGTGTTCATGTGTTCATGTGTTCATGTGTTCATGTGTTCATGTGTTCATGTGTTCATGCAGAGTAAAAGCACTGACTGATACATTTTTCATAGGTATCAAAGACAACAAAGCAAAGCAAAGACGACCTCTCAGCGTTATGATTAAAACTTTACGCCTTCATGTGCAAATCAATATTTCAAATAAAAATCCAGACATCACAGATTTATTTTTCCTTCAAAATAAAAGCACCAGTACAAGAAAATTAGAAATAAAATTAAAACCAGCTTAGTTCTGAAATCACTTCGGCTTTTCATCAAACTTGAAAAATATAAAAACAACAAAATCACCCAAATTTTTTAAAGGAATATCTTACAAAGTGCGATTGATCAGTTACTTTTCTGTGACTTGTGATATATTTGCATTCTGCATGCAAATATCTGAAGTCTTTTTCTCACATGAAGGAGCATAAATTCAAATTTTCATGTGTTGTTAGACCTCATGTCTTAATCCAAACTAAAATAACAATTTAAAAAGACTCTGAACCTTCATTTGAACTCCAGCTGACAGAAAAAAACTCACATGGCTGATTTTTTTTTCAGACTCTAAATGCCTCATCATGTTGATGTGACTCAGAACACGAGGATCCACGACTCAGAGAAATATTTTGTTTACAAGGAGACAGTTTGGGGGAAGACAGACACTTTGGTTGAACCCTGACTCGACCTCAGTCTTCTGCAGAACTTCATGAGCCAGAAAAACCAATCAGAGCGAAGTGGACGGACTGTTCTGCTCTGGCAAACGGCGTCCGCATCTGTAATTGAGATGCACTTTGCTGTAATTTGGGATCAAGTTGAATTTGAAGCAGCTGTTGCTTTCAAACACAGTCGGTTCCTTGAAAATGTCTCAAACTCGAGGAGGAACTGAAGGTCACTGTTGACTTACTCAACACGTCTTTGGTTGTTACTCGAGAACAGAAACGCTAACCACGACGAAACGATGATATTTTATATCCGAAAAGACGAAGGTCGGCTTCACTGCAGCTTCACGATGATCTGCAGAGAGACACGTGGCTCGGTGAAGCTCGTTTGGTTTCCTGCCTGCGTGTCTGAAGCGTTTCTCTCTGGTTCACCTGCAGGTTTCCTCATGTTGGTGAAGAGAAGAACCGATGCAAAGTTTCTGTAATTTTATTCCCATTTTGCACAGAAACGATTCAAAGGACTGGTGCTTTTGTCAGCTGGCAGCTTAAACTCTTAAACACTGTTGTGACAGCAAATATTTAAACTCTAAAACTGGATTGTAGTAAAGTTTGAACTCTTCTCAGGTGATTCAGTTGTCAGTTATAAGAAGAAGAGTTACGCACCAGCTCAGACTTCCTCCTTTTGTTTGCTGCGTTTGGTTACATGGGAACAAATCATTTTACAGCTGGGTTGAGATTTGAAAGTTGCTGCACTTTTTGGAAAAACTGGATATTGAAGCATTTTTTTATCCCCGGTGTGAGATTTGCTTCTGCTCTTTTTCCAGCAAACCGGCGTCCCGCTGAACGTGTCCATCCGCCTGCAGCTCAACCTCTTCATGAAGAGAGTGTCGGGAATCTCGTAAGACAAATCACTCCCCGGGCTGCTGTCACGCCGTCAACACTTGCATTGTGTTTCATGTCTGTTCATTGTTTAATATAAACGTGCGGCGGCACTTCCTGCTTTTCTCGTGCTCTTGAAGCAGCCTTGTTGTTTGAAGGTCTCTGTTCTTGTCCTTGCAGAGAAACTGGCAAAATTTCCGACGTTGTGATGCCAATGATCTGGTTTGAGGAGGTAAGTGGCTGTTTAATGTTTTTTTAAAAATGCTGTGACAGGAGCTTTTTTTTATGACACTCGTGTGCCAGATTCAGACCTCGGACGCTGGAAAGGAGCTTCACACCTTCACACCAGCCTCACATCTATTTCATTGTGGCATCTCTGCCCTTTGATGAGCTGGCGAGCCGTTCAGGGTGTAACCCGCCGCCCCGGTGCCAGCTGGGATCGTTTCCCACCGCGACCCTGCGGAGGATGAGCAGATCGATGTTTCGCAACATTTCAGTCTCCATCGTTCTGCAGAGCACAAAGTGTTCCTCTGCAGTTTGGCTTCAGTCAGCTCACAAAACAGAAACATGTGCTTTCAGTCCAGTTCAACCTTCACACACATGACTTTTTATCACATGTTCGATATCAAATTATGCTGTAAAACTGAAACTAATTCTTAAGGAAACAGTGACACGTGCAGAGTTGATGGCTGTGAAGTGAACTGAGGGTTCAAAACTTTAATTTTACTTGTTTATCATAAAACAGTGTGAATATGAATCAGGACAAACTGATGATTGTAGTTTATTTCATGGATCTGTTTTCTGTTTCTGTTCTGTGTCAAAATCAAATCATTCGATCGATCAATAGCAGAAGATGTTCGATAAGAGAAGCATCATCACGGTGTAGAAATACTCGATTACATGTTGCAGTGTTAGTTACAGTTACTCTGTTGGTCCTCAGAGCGGTTACATCGATGGGCCGATCCTCACCACCTTCCGCACCAGCCTGGTCATCCTCCCGGCTGTGATGGAGTACATGCAGTACGCCTTCATCGCCGTCGGCCTGGCGACCGTAATAATCGCCGCCTTCATCTATCGCAGAGTGAAGGTGAGGCTGCACACACACACACACACACACTCACTCTCACACTCAAACACTCACTCATGTGTTTGTAGCTGCATGCAGCATGCTGCACAGCTCTGCATGTTTGTCCTCAAACTGAGAAAAGGAGCCGGAGCGTCTGAACCGAGGAGCCTCAGAGCGAGAAAAAGACTGAAACTCATTTTATTTGAATGCTTTTTTAGTGAAATCTGGTTTATGTGACATCAAACGTGACCTTTTCTCCAATAAAAAACAAGACAGTGAACAGAACGTCAGTGCAACATCTGATTTACTTTTATAAATGTCTAATTTTAGCTGATTTGGCATCATTTCATGCTAAATTATCCAAGAAAAAAAGTTAAAAATTTAATAAAAACACATAAGTTAACATGTTTTCTTACAAAATAGCATTTAATCAGTTCTGCTTCTACAATCCTTAAAATAAAATTAGCTTTAAATGATGTTTTTGTTCTATTTATAAGCACTTTTATCACTGAGAATGAATGTCATAAGCTGGGACCAAAGCTTTAATAAGCCAGAGCCGACCTTTCAAAATAAAGTTATATAAAAGAAATCCAGCAGTGAATCCATCTGTTCCTCAGTTTACTCAGACTTCCTGTTTCCGACACTCAGCTCAAATCTCATTGGTTCCTGCTGAACTCATTCAGGAAAACTCCATCCTGCAGTTTTTATTTTCCGGAGGTTCAGCTGCAGTTTGTGTCAAACAGGTCGGAGGAAACGGTGACTTTGTTCTTCTTTGGTGGTTTTATGTTTTTAAATGAGGCGTTCAGGTGCATCAGGAAAAATGTGTGAAACTTAAGAGTAAAGATTCATTGCTGGTTTGAGTCTTTTGACGGGATTAATTGGAGTTAAGAATTAAATAAAACATCATTAATATTTCAGATCATTAGTGAGTTTAAAACTTGGATCGTTTTGAGCTCCTTCACACAGACGCTCCTCCTCCTCCTCCTCCTCCTCCTCCTTCATCATGTATTTAAATCCAGTAACACTCCTTCTGTTTATAAAACCTCATCAAACCTCATCAGACCGGCTGCATAAAGAGGGTAAAGCAGGTTCAGCCGGTCGGTGGAAGTTCTCCTCCAGCTGCTCCTCCGTGATCTCCATCTTTGTTTGTCCTCAAACTGATGCCAACATGTAAAACATCACCTGTGAGACCTTCACTGACCTGCAGAGCTCGTTAGGAAGGACGAGGTCTCTGCAGATCTGCTCTGCTGCTCTCAGATTGATCAGCAGACGTGTCACCTGTTCATGTGTTTGTGTTGTTTGATAAGTTCTGAAAAGCATCGTTCGATAGTTTTACGACCTCATGAGAAGAACCAGGTGATGCTGACGAGTGTCGAGTCGACATCTGAGCGTCACGCCGCGGCTGTGATGCGTTCATGGTCTGATACGAGCCGCAGCAGGAGGCTGAAGTGTCTCCTCAGGCTCAGTTTCTCCTCCTGTCTGAAGCTGGTTCTGATGTTTTGATGTTTGCTGTTTGCAGATGACTCGTGCGTTTCCGTTAGAGAGCTCCACAGTGTTCGAGAACTCCGGGGTTTGTAAAACTCACGTCTCTCAATCTGCCTCAATCCTCCAAATCCAAACTGTTTTCATGAATTTTGATCTCGATTTGATTTTGAACTTTCGGTATCATCTGATTTTTGGAACATTTTTGTTTTTTTAATCAAATCTATTTGCTGTATGTCCTCTAAATTGGAAGATTTAACTTTTGAGTCTGATTTTTTAGACATAAAATAATAAAAAGTCAGTTTCCAGCAGCTTTAAACAGCAGAGAGCTGAAACTTTAATCAGATTTCAGCTTCTGACTCGTCGGTGAGGATTTAAACAGGAAACACAGAAGAGAAAACATTAAACAGACTGAACCAGATGATCAGAGTTAGTTTTGGGAAACAATGAGCTCTGACGTCATCACAGCATCTCTGAACCAATCAGATTTAATCTGCAAAACATCGTCTGCTTTCTGAGATGTGAATTTTCTCTCTGTTTTCTTTATTGAACTGATTTTTTTTAAACAGAACGAACATTAGAAACGTTTCAGCTCCGACTTTCTGTGTGAAAATGTAAAAAAATATGTAGGAATTTAATGCCACAGTTGTTTTTGACTCATAAATGAATTTATTTATTAAAAAAAATCAAACTGAGGGACTAATCATGTAAAAAAAATCAAAAAAAGCGCTTCGTTTTAAAGAAAAACTCGACTGTTTTTAGGTTTTTTAAAAATCCTTATTTCAAATTTCAGCTTTTCTTCTTCCAATCTGACGTTTTGTCGCCTGCAACGAAAAAAAACTGAATGTTTTAACGTTTATTTCTTTGTTTTGTTGAGAGAAACTTGAACCAATCGCATGTCGACAAAATTAACTGCATGAAAAGACTCTTTGCATGAATCCTGAAATCTGCACGTCAAACCGAACAAACTGAGAAAAACCCGCCGCTGGTTTCGCCTGCGCGGCGACGATCCAACCAGCAGCTGATTGTCTCGTCTGTTTTCTGATTGGCTGACGTTTTTGGACGATTTGGTGGTTTTTTTAGGCTTCGGAAAACGAGCTGAAAGCAGGTTCACATGCCCACGAAACAAAGGAGAAATATATCAGTAAATGAATCAGGTGGGTTTGCACACAAACAGCTTCCACACATCAAATCTGCTGCTTTTTGTGTTTCAGCTGCAGATTAAATCACATCAACATGTTTGTTTAAGATGTTAAAATGTTAAAAAGGATCAAATAATGTCACACTTTTGTTTACATTTCATTATTTTTAAAAATCGCAGTCTTCCTGTTTGTTTTCAGACCTCAGTGGTTTTTAATTCACTTTAATTTAAATTCTAGTTTGTGACTTTATGTGACTGATGTTTTTAAAAGAAGATCAAAGTTTTTTGTTTTTGTGGACTGAAGTTTAAATAAATGAGTAATAATGTTTAGATTCTTTCAGCAGATTCACTCAGAAAGATTAAAATGTTTAAACTTTTCTCTTTTTTCAGACACTTTTTACAACATTAGATTTATTTTAAGTTCTGGACTCAAAGTTCGTCTGTTAAAAGCTTGTTTGCTTTTCAAAGACGGTGAAAATTTCAAACTTTAAGACATTAAAACTTATTTTTGTTCACTGTTGGTTTGTTTATAAAAAGAAAATATAAAATTTTTATATATATAAAATTATATAAAATTTAAGTGTTATACATTGTTAAGTGTTAAGTTTTATCTTTTAAAGGATCATAATCAAAATGCAAACGTTCAAAACTAAAAAACAAAATAAGTCTGTCTGTCTCTCTCTCTGTCTCTCTGTCTGTCTGTCGGTCGGTCGGTCCGTCTGTCTGTCTCTCTGTCTGTCTGTCTGTCCGTCCGTCTGTCTGTCTGTCTCTCCGTCTGTCGGTCGGTCGGTCGGTCCGTCCGTCCATCCGTCTCTCTGTCTGTCTGTCTGTCTGTCTATCTGTCTTTCTGTCTCTCTGTCTGTCTGTCTCTCTGTCTCTCCCCCTTCCTGTCTGTCTGTCTGTATTATCTGATCATAAAGGCAGTAAGAGTAAAAACTCTCCCGTCTCTCCGACACAAACGGCGTCTTCTCTGTGAGATCATCGTGTCTGCAGCTTCAGTCGACTCTTCACGTCTTCTCGTCCACTCAGAGACGTTTAGTTTGTGGTTTCGTAGGAAACGCAGGACGTTTCCGTCCAAACGTGTAGAAGGGAACTCGGCGTTCGTTTACATTCGCAGTTGTATCCTGTTTTTGATCCGATTCAGGACGTGATATTTACACGGGAGTGAAAAACCAGATCAGATCAGTTTTCCTGATCAGCTGCTCTCGAGCTGCAGGATCCTGGTTTAACAGAGTCCTGGATCCAGTGTTTACATGCACGAAACAGTCCAGGATTCTGACCTACGTGTGAGCGGGTTTAACGGGGCGATGATGAGAGTGAAGCTGATGAGAGTGAAGCTGGTGAGAGTGAAGCTGAGAGTGATCAGTGTCGTTCAGTCCGAACTCTAACGGCCTCTTTCTGTCTGTCGTCCTCACGCAGAGAAGAGACGGAGACGGCGGAGCAACATCGAGTCCTTCCACTGAAGAGAAAGACCGTCTGCTGCCAGATGACGTGGACTGACTCACACACTCACACACACTCAAACTCACACTCACACACTCACACTCGCACACTCACACACACACACACTCACACACACACACTCACACACACACCCGGCTGGTGTTTGGACTCACTCCAGCATCTTGAACTGAAACACTGTCTCATTCTCGCTCTGCTCGGCGTCTCTGGAGGTTTATTTTTTTAACTGTACTGTAACGTTTATGAAATCACTCTGTTGGAAGTGTGTGAGTGTGTGTGAGTGTGTGTGAGTGTGTGTGAGTGTGTGTGTGTGTGCGTGTGTGTGCGTGTGTGTGTGTGCGTGTGTGTGTGTGTGTGGAGGCTGATTCGTTTCTTCAGGTCGAACGAGTGAAGCAGCTCTGTCACTAAAAAAGAAACACTTTTTTTTGTGTGTAGAACGACACTATTTGCAGCGTTCATTGTGCTCTGCTCACCGATCATTGATCACTGATCACCGATCATTGATCACCGATCACCGATGATCGATCACCGATCATCAGCATTGATCTGAAACATTCCACAGGCTCCTGTCGTCTCATCAGCAGTGAAGGACGGTGTTGATCTGCAGGTTTACATAAATGTTTCAGCAGCATGAAGGGAACTCTGTGTGTGTGTGTGTGTGTGTGTGTGCGTGTGTGTGTGTGTGTGTGTGTAAAGACCCAAGTGCCTTCGTAAGCAGAAACGTCTCCATGTCGCCTCATCATGTCGAGTCGAGACCGAGGAGGAGAAATAAATAAACAAACACACACACACTCGCGGGTCGTCAGTGAGCCGAGCAGAGCGCACACACTCGTCCTCGTGAACTGCTGTCCTTGTATGTGTGTAAATCTATGTGTGTGTGTCCTGAAATGGATGTGAATGAAGCCGAACGCCTCTTTGTGATAAAAAAAAGTGAATAAATGAAAACAAACCTGATGGAAATAAATGTGCCTGTTTGAAATTCTTAAACGAACGTGTGATTCTTTATTTTTCCTCATAAACAAACTCAGAAAATGATGATTTTTTAAATTAAATTTACCACTTTAGATGCATAAATGTATGAAAGTTTAGAGTCAGTCAAAGTGATCTGGTTTTTAATGGAAAGTTTAGTCAAATCAGACTCATTAAACTCATTTTGGAAGCTGTTTTGTTTTATTTGATTGATTAATTAGAATGATCGGCTCGTACCTTTATGTTCAGACTTATAAACACCAGGAAACATGAAAGCTGATGAATTAAAATCAAAACAAGAACATTTCAAAACATAAAATTGAAGTGAGTGAAATGTGTTTGTGCTGATCAACTTAATGTGACACTTTGTGACATATTGATCATATTTAATCTGTGAGTTTGTGTAACTGAACATGAGTTTTTTTGGACAATCAGCTTGTTTGTTGAATGAAACTTTAAATTTATGAATCGAATGAACATCATGAGCAAAACTCTGGCAGCTTACTTCAGGAAACATGTTTTCATTCATAAAACAGTCACAATTTATAAATATATATAGTTTTTAAATTCATGTAGCCTTTCTTTAAGCAGGTCAGTCCTGCTGAGACACTGATCTCTTTTCCAAGCGAAGCCCAGCAGCTTAAAACATCAAGTTTCAGGAGTTAAAACGAACAAAGCAGAAGCCACAACAACATAAACACACATGCAAACAGGTTGGAGCAGTAAAGTTCAATAATGAAGCTTTTCATGTGAAGAACAGCATGAGGCTCCAGTTTACTCACAAGGTTTTTAAATGTTTCCAGAGAAACTAGTTCCTTCAGCTTCAGAGTTTTGATGAATTCACTGTGAACTTTGGGGACTTTTAAAAGACGGCGGTCGTTGGAGCGTCTGGAATAAGAACTCTGAGTTCTTGTAATATAACCACATAAATATCGGGGCAGCAGGTCTAAAATGACTTTATAAATGAATGTGAGAGACGACGTGCAGCCAGTGAAGCAGTGAAGGCCTTTCGACTCTGCCGGATCAGCTGCAGTGCTGAGCGAGCGCTTTGCAACCTGTAACAAACCTCAGAGATGCAGAGATGCAGACATTCTGCAGGAGCATTCATATAAAGACGGTCGCCATGATCCAAAACAGGAAGCAACCAACTTTTTCTTGGCAGCAAAACTTAAATACGTTCTGTGGTGAGAAAAGAAACCCAGTTTCAGTTTTAATTTTTGGGTCAGACACTCTGTGTGAGAGCTACAAGAGAGCCGATCATCAATAAAAACACCAAGGTACTTATAACAAGACACTTCATCATATTGTGTTCCCTTGTCAGAACACACTCAGGGGGGCTCAGGCAGCTTCCTGCCGTTTGAAAAGATCTTTAGTTTGGTTTTTAGAAACATTTAAGACATTTAAGTTTCAAATTTAGTCAAAGATTTTTATTTTCAGTAAAGTTTATTCAAACTTTATGTGTTTTAATCAAAGATCCTGCACCAACTTCCTCTGCATGAACCGAACTCGTTTCATAGTCAGGTGGATGGCGACCTTTCAAAATAAAGTGCAGCATTATGTTCCTGTCCTGTCTGTCAGGTTTAGAAAAGTGAAGCACTTTGGTCAAAGTTTGAGAAAATCACAATATTTGTGAAACAGAAAGTTGAATCTGCAGAGTTTACAGACGTGAACAAACATTTTTCCATTTTAAAATTCTGCTGAGAGTCTTAAAGAAATAAAACATCCCACAGATTAAATATGAGACTGTTTCAACTCGATCAACACGTTCAGTCCTTTGAACTTCTGATCAGATCAGTTTTATAACGGCAGAGAATTTAAACTCTGATCTCTCTGATAACCAAACGGAGCGCGTGAACATTGTTGTGATGTGTTTAACTGTGAAAGCGTCGGGCTCGTGACGCCGGTCAGCTGAGGTCCTCGTTCCTCCTCCTCGTTCCTCCTCCTCGTCTTCCTCAGATGATTATCGTCTGATCTGATTCAGGAGGAATTTGACCTCCTTATCTGTAATACGGCTTTTATTAGTCGATGATAATGACTTCCACTTCTTCTAAGAAACATGCAGACAAAGTCAAAGTCTGCTTAAGATTCTTCATGACGTGTTTGTAGAAAGAGAGTTTGTTATATTGATGATATTTGTTCACATTTTACAGCCAAACTGCGTCTGATTTTTACTGAAACTGAAGAATTTCTCAGTGAAAACTTTGGTGAACTTTTACCAAAAATAGTGAAACTTTGCTGCATTAAATAAAAGGCGCATTAAGGAAGAAAATCTGAAAAGTTGCATCAGTCAAACAGCAGAGTTACGAACAAAACAACACGATAAAACCTGAAAAGGTGTCGAGCTGCAGCTTCAAGCGTCGACACTTTTACAACATGAGGGCAAAGGTCAGGAAACACACAGAGACACTGATGTGGATTTTTATTAAACAATCTTTTATTTATTCAATTAATTAACATTTTTTTGTGCAAGTATCACCTGTTCAATGTGTTTCAATTCTTCACCTCAGAAGTACAGTCCTTTTGTTTGACTCTGGTTCTTATAATTAACTTTAAACAAACTGACCTCCTCTGTTTTTGAGCACAAACAGGAGAGACAGACGGGATGTTAGCGAGCCTGTTAGGACTCGGCTTGTTTTTAAAGTTGATTGGATGATAATTCAGATCGATCAATAACTTAAATCTGAAAGAACAAAAACAAAACTTTTCTCTCAGGTTTTTCATCCCGTCGGCGTGGATCTTCGCACTTTTCTGTCGAGGTTTTTAACTTTACTGCTGCACCAGGAGAAAGTCTCTCTGTGGAGGTCTGCAGGGGATTCATTCCTTCACTCCTTCACTCTTTCATTGCTTCACTCCTTCACTCCTTCATTTCTTCACTCCTTCATTCGTTCATTCCTTCACTCCTTCACTCCTTCACTGCTTCACTCTTTCACTCCTTCACTCCTTCAATCCTTCATTTCTTCACTCCTTCATTCCTTCATTTCTTCACTCCTTCATTCCTTCACTCCTTCATTCCTTCATTTCTTCACTCCTTCATTCCTTCACTCCTTCATTCCTTCATTTCTTCACTCCTTCTCTCCTTCACTAATTCACTCCTTCACTGCTTCACTCCTTCACTGCTTCAATCCTTTCATCCTTCACTCCTTCACTCCTTCACTCATTTCATCCTTCACTACTTCTTTCCTTCATTCCTTCACTCATTCATTTCTTCATTCCTTCACTCCTTCTCTCCTTCACTAATTCACTCCTTCACTGCTTCACTCCTTCACTGCTTCAATCCTTTCATCCTTCA
>JAQMCX010000033.1:3580667-3617257 GCA_029814765.1 Acanthurus leucopareius
TGTGAAAACACACATGTAATCTCTCACGCACACACACACACACACACACACACACACACACAAGTGCACACTATAACCTAGATGCAACCCATTATCACCGTGGCACATGTGCACACCAAATCCTATTAGTAGAAAAATATAAAGAGGGGTGAATATTTGCTGATTATTTAGGCTATTACATAACCATCCCTATTTACAATGCATGCTGGGAATCATGTGAGATTTTAGTTTAAGACAGTTTAAGACGGAGTACCGAGAGAGAGGAGAGGAGGATAAACAGGGATTTTGGAGGGTGATGGAGTGAGAAAACAGGGAGAGGAGAGGAGAGGAGAGGAGAGGAGAAGGAAGGGTTGGAAGACCAGAGGAAAGATAAGGAAAGGAAAGGAAAGGAAAGGAAAGGAAAGGAAAGGAAAGGAGAGAAAAGGAGAGGAAAGTAGAACAGAGGGAAGGATAGGAGGAAAGAAGAGAAAAGAGAGGAGGGGATGGGTGGAAAGGAAAGAAAAGGAAGAGACAGGAAGGGAAAAACAAGAAGAAAACAGGAGAGGAGAGGAAAAGAATTAAAGACAACAGATTAGAGGAGAGGAGGAAAAAAATAGATGAAAAAGAGAAGAGAAAAGAGGCATCAAAATAGACAGGAAATGAAAGTAAACGAGATTAGAGAAAAAAGCAAAAGACTAGGAGTGAAGAGAAAAGGAGAAACAACAAAAAAGAGAAAGGAATAAAACAAAGCTGAGGTGAGGAGAGAAAAACTTAAAAAACCGAGGATAACAGGAGAGTCAGAAAGGTGAAAGACAAGAAAAGAAAGAGAAAGAAAAAGAGAAGCAAGGATGAACAAGTGGGACATTATGTTGAATCAACAACCACGTTATAAACGACCAGTTACAAGGAAAAAGAGAGAAGGAGCGCTCCAGCTGATGGTAAAGGTCAAAGGAGACATTTGAGCGTGCCTTCCTCTCTTTCTCTCTCCTCCTTCTTCATCATCCTCTGCCATGAAGAAGATAATCTGCTCTTCCTTTTACCTCTACCCTCTTATAATCCCACACATGTGGACCGAAACCCTGACCACTGAGGCACGAACACTTCAAGCTGAAAAGTCAACAAAAGAAGAACGCACCGTGACACTGACACGCACATGACCATGTCTACAAAGAAATACTCAAAGGATTTAAACCAATTAAACCAGATTGAGTAGAATTTAAGTGAATTTAACAGACTTGTCTTTCAAATTGTTCCACCTTGTGATGATTGTCTGCAACAACATGCAATAAGTCAACGAGACCGTGAGATCAACACATTTGCCTACAAATGCAGGATGACAAGGTGGTTCTCTGAACGCTGTGTGTTTGGATCCTGGATGTTTTTAACAGATTACTTATGAAAAACAAGAAATAAACTGGTTTTATCATCTAAAATCAGAAGAAAGAAATCACATAGCATAACTGATTGAAAAACAAGCTACATGTCGAACTTCATTCTCAGCTCTAAGGATGTCAAGTTGCAAAACTGTCCACTACAGCAACAGACAAGAACAAAATATTTAAACTGTATATTTAATAAACTGGTGGAAATATTCCTCAAATTAAACTGCTCTGGAAAGGAAGGAAAAGGGAAAAGGAAAATCTACTTTGTAGACAGTTTATGTTTACCTTCATTCTATTTATAAAGTGGCAAAGCTTTTAAAACATAAATACTGTATCAAAGCTACACTGATGGGTCATGAAATATGGAAATAACCACTTACATCATATAATATATCATAGGTGACATGAGCATTCAGCTTGTTTTTTAAGCTTAAACTGAATTAATCAATATTTCACATTTGCATACAGCAGATAACCCTGCACACATCAATGCACACGCCCTCATGCTTACATCACACGTGGAAACAAAGCAAAAACTCACTTCTTTCCAAAGTGCTTCATCTCCAAATTAAAAAAAAAGAAAAACTAAAAGTGATGAGAAGTCCAACTTAAATGTCAAGGCGACATTTCAGCTCAGGTTGGAGGGTAAAGGTGTGCTGTTGATGCTGCGTGCATCCTCGTGAGCGTGGTTTTGTCTTCCTAATGTTGTGAGGACATGAAGCTGTTTAATCATGAAGCCACGTTATATTGCTCGGAGTTGAGGTTTTGGGTTCAGGGCAGACTCAAGGTTTGGGTTCAAGCATGAATAAGAATAATTAAGCTTATGATTAATTCTTCAGAAAAACACTGTAAGTCAATGAAATGTCCTCAGAAGAGGCCAAAACAAAATATGCTGCTGCTTGATGGAAATGTGGGGACGGCCCCCATCTCATTTTCCCTTTTTTGTAAGTATTCACGTGTGAGTGCGCGCGTGAGGCAGGCAGCAGAGGGCTGTGTCACCATCGGTAATGTGACGGCACTATAGGCTGACAGTGATGCGGGCCCCGGTAAGGGGCTAAAGTCATCAATCACGCGGATCGAAACCGCAACGTTAAATCGATAGCGGCCCCCGGGAGCGATGACAGGGGAGCGTGAATCCGCCGCGGTGAAAAGCCTGCGGTCTCACGGCCATCCATCAACAAGTCCGCACCGCACGGCGTACAGTCCACGAAACGTAGCTCCGCGCGACAACAAAACACGCAGCACAGTACAGTACGGTAGCCACGCGCACAGTAGTGGTATGTACCTGGTTTGCTGGATGGGACGGCCTGAACGAAAACACCTGCAACTGTGAAAAACGAGCCGGATGAACTTGAAGGGAAGTGATGTTGCCCGTGAAAAGCGGCAACCGGTGTGCAGCACGAGGAGTAGTTGTTTTTTAAAGGGGGGGGGGGGCATTAACGACCACCTGATAAACTAAACTTAAACTGACGTGATATAAAGCAACAGAGGGAGGAAAAACACACCTCTAGGAAAACACACTACATGTGCTGCTGATGAGAGTAATGATGACAATGATGGAGACGGTGATGACAGAAGAAGAAGATGATCCTACGAGACTGTCACGAGAACACATCTGTTGAGGATCACATCTGGCCGACACGCTGACTGCCCCCCCTCTCATTAACACACACACACACACATACACACACACACGCATATACACGCACACCACACTCAACACACCTACTGACGGTGTATGCTGCCCGGTCACATGCGCGTCCCCCCGGCCTCTCTATGTGTGATGGAGCCCATGGAGTGCGTGGAGTGCAGATTTTTTACTCACCCCGTGCTGTCGCCGCCAGTCTCCGTCCGCTCGCGTGTCCTACCGTGTGATTTAACGGGAGAGAGGGCGAGCCGTGGGCGCATCCAGCCCCCACCAGCGCCATCCAGCGCTGCGGTCGTGGCACGCCGCTCTCGCGATACCGTGCCATCCTCCAGCTCGCCGATGGAGCCTGTGACGTAGCGGTTTTACCAATCTTGCTCAGCCCGATGCCGCCGCCCTCTGGGCACGAGGCGAAAAGAGCGCGAGGCTGGCGATTATGTCATCCCGTCGCCGACCGTGTGGCCCTTTACCTGTTTTGTCTCGTGCTCTCTGCTCTCTCTCCTCTCACACACTTAATCGCGCGCGCACACACCTCCGCTGTCAGATGTAACCTGCTGTCAGCAGCACGGAGAGGACATCTGTTTAATTGCTTTCAATGGAGACCTGCCAGGACCAGTTTACAGTCACAGCCTGAACTCCTGCCATTCATACAGCAGGTGACGGAGGTCATGGGGACACAGTTTAGTTTGGCAGGGATTTTTAACACCACTATAATTAAGAGAAAGTAGGGTTGGGAAGACAGCAACACAAAGGGCTTTTGTGGAAATAGTTAGACTTTTTAGTAAACCCATCCTATCACTTTGTTGCCAAGAGTTAAATGAGAAGACGATATGACGTTTAGATCTATTAGCCAGCCGTTAATTAGCATACCATCAAGACCGGAAGTAGGAGGGGAAGTTAGCTTAGCTTGGTCGACTGCTTCCGTCCAAAAAAAAGGAGAAAAAAATCGTCTGATAAATACTCTTTGTAAATTTTTTGTACATATTAAAATGTTGCAAAATAAATTTGTTTCCCCGCCGTTAGTTAGTCACGTCTTAAATAAAAATAGTAAAAAAAAAATTTAAATAAAATTTAAAAAAGCTGCATCCAGCAACCCGTTAGCTTAGCCTCTTAAAACATTTTAAGTAATGGGGAAAAGGCTAGCCTAGCCAAAGCTAATTAAACCCAGAAGGAGTAACTTCCTGGACTCTCAACTGGGTGCCTGGCAACTACTTTAGGCAAGGAAGTAGTCCATCACAAAACCTCCCATAAAACAGAAAATTTTATTTTCTTTGATTATGATTTTTAATTTAACAAAAAAACTAAAGTTAAGAGCTCTAGAAAAAGCTAATAAGGGGATGCTGGGCTTAGAGTTTTTTGGTTAAACTGTTTTATAGTCAGGCGTTCCCCTTCTTTATTAAAGATTTCTGTGAGTAACACATTAAAAGTCAACATGAGAAGCAGACAGACATTCTGTAAAGGGGAACTTTATTGCATAAATACATTGTTTTAAGAGTGCAGCGTGCTTATCTATATCTATTCACACAGTTCTCAAATTAGCTCATGGTATGCAAAATTATTGTAAGACTCAGTCGTAGTTGAGAAGGAGAAGACAAGAAAGCACACAGGTGACAAGGGTAGGTACTTTTCAAATCATTTCAAGTCACTTTTAAGTGGTTATGTTGTTTTCATGTAATCAATGTTTCATCACAGAGCTTCTGCTGCTCTTACAGTTTTTGTATATACACTCATTTGAGAGTGTGTGTGTGTTTGTGTGATTATGAGTCAAGTGCATGTACTTTAATGTGTTTATTTTTCACACTTAATGTACTATAAATATGGTTGTATGTGTGCATGCGTGTTCACAGGTCATCTGTCTCTCCGTCAAAGGGGATGTTGTCCAGGTCCATGTGGATGTGTGAGCTGTCCTCGGTGCAGACCCAGCCGATGGGCGTGCGGTTGAATGAGGGGCGTGAGCGGATGTCGGCCTGCAGGCTGGGAAGAGGCTCCGGCTCATCGGCAGAAATGTTGAGCTCTGGGAGTTCAAAGGTCAGCATCTTGGGCGGCTTGTCGTAGCCGCCATATGGCAACGCCGTCCTGCAGAGAGAAGAAGAAAGGGGAAGCTGAGAAAAGAGTAGTTGTACCATGACGCAACTCTGGAATAAATGCTAGAAATGTACTTTTCTGCAAACCATAAATATGTTAAATTTCAACATTTTGTGTGTATCATATCAACTTTCCAATAACAAGTTGGAAGTACTTTAGATGACTCTGATGTCTATCATTTTTGAATTTAGGCTATAAGTACATACAAAACATTATACAAGAGACATAGAGCATCAACAAAAGGACACAAATACTCTGAAAGAGGCACAAAGAAGCTAAAAAAAACATTTTAAATATTGCCACAAAGAAATGCACTATGACTACAAACATCTTGGAGTCAGTTATGTTTCTCTAAAATCCTACTTCACCTGCAAAAAGTCACTTTATGTCATTATATATCTCTCTCAGTCTGGGTGTCTTGTCATGCAGGAGAAATGGGGGCTTTTTTCTGTCTATATTAGTGCTCAGGTTGTGTCAGGTTGTGTCATAACCAGTCTGGCTGATTTTTTATTGCTTATTCAGACCAATAAGTAATTACAAAGGAGCTACTCTTATTTTAACAGCGACCATTAATGGCACAAGGGATGGAGATCTACTGGGTTTAAATTAGATTGATATAATTACATTCGTGCTGAGATGCTGTCTAAGTGTAAAAGTACATTTCTAGATGTCTGTGTGTTTGAGTGTGTGTATGTGTGTCTGTGTTTGTGTGTGTGGCAGAGCATGTGAGGTCTGCAGACTGCTGAGTATCACCAAAGAAACACAGCCAGGAAGAAAGCCGCTTTTACAGCTGACGAAGCAGCAAACTGCTGGTTGTCATAGTGATGTGGGTTAGTGAACTGATGTAGCTCAGACTGTTGCTGCAGCTTAAAAACTGTAACAACATCATCAATTCAACGACAGTACTGTTAAATAACCATACGTGCACCTCCAAAACAGCAGTATAATCTAAACACATTAGAGTATTGCATTTTAATCATGTAGTACTTAATTTTTTGGGGTTTTTTTTTTACCTATTTGTGTTTCTTTTATCAACCTGTTGTCATAATAGTTTAAAATATATAATTAATGGCATCATCTCTCAAACACTATCGAACAATACTTAAGTATCTCGTCATGCGAATTAATTTTGTACCTGTTGAAGCTCTTGTACAGAGGCAGATCAGAGTGGATCTGGATGGGTCCCGGCATGCAGGCCTTCATGGTGGCTGTCAGCTCCTCGTCACCCCTCATGGCCCGTTCCCATGGCGATACGTAGGTGCGTACATACTCCTGCTTTCTCTTCTCCTTCTCTGCCTCCTCATCCACCATCTTCTCCACCACTGAGATATGCAGGGACAGAGAGGAAAAGGGGAGACACCAGAGAGATTAGATGCAAAATCTAAACTGAAAGAAAGCAAATTTAATAGTGAAAAGGGTGAGAAAGTGTAACCTACCTTCTTCCTTTGGCATCTCGGGCTTCGGTGGAATAGGGGGAGGAGACATCAGCAGGTTCTGGAGGTTGTGCTAGAAGACAAAATGTTAAGATACAGTCTAATTAGCACACACAAAGGCACAAAACCATTACACACCCTTATTTATCTTTATCATATTTAACTCTTACAGCGTTTTCATTGGTCACGATGAACTTCTCAACCCTCTGCTGCCTCATCTTGAACATCTTGGAGCCCTTGTTGTTGAGCAGGGAGAGCTCCTCCAGCATCACGTCCTTCGGTGTCTTGATCTTGGTGCCCAGGTCGAGCTCAGAGGCCTCGGGGTCTGAATCATCCTCTGACACAAGGAGGGGGAAGAGGCAACCAGAGAAGGGACCAATTATGGAATTGCAGTTTGGTGAATCCAAAGAAAAGGTAAAAAGGAAATTGTCTTTATTTATTTAGATGTTGAGAAAAATGAAATGACAAAAAACTGTAAACAGATTTACTAAAAGGTAATGGTAGGAGATTTTAATGTGTGATTATAATATGAATTTTAGACCAATTTAAAATTTTTGTCTTAAAAAAAGAAACATTTTGGAGGAATTTAATCCTGCAGAGATGAAATACAGACCTGTGCCAAGGAGGTGATTTTTGGTGCAAATTCACTAATATTTTTAGGAAATAGTTCAACACTTGAAGCTAACAATAGCAGCTAGTAAGCTTAGCTTAGCATAATGTCTTGAAAATAAGTAAAACAGCTCACCTAGCTCTCTCCAAAGTTAACAAAATACACCAACCAGAGCCTTTAAACTTACTAATGTTATGTTATAGCAAAGTGTAAAAATAAAGCACTCCAAGAATTAGTCCTAAAATCCAGAAAAGAGATAGCATTGATGAACTTTTGGTTTCCTCATCTCTATGTAAGAAGCTATTTTAACCTATTTCCTAAAATGTCCAAATATTTCTTTAAAGAATAAATTATGCATTATCTGTTAATATTATAACACATATTTAGACATATTCTCATGATCACTGCACTTATGAGAATGAAAGAAAATCTGGCCCATGTATACTATAATGATTTATCACTATGCAGACTAATATTTTAAGGGTTTTTTGTCATTAAGGCCTTGGCTGAGGTGATACACACTCTCTTAAATGCGCTCAGCTAAATCCATTTGGCAAATTAAACATTGGGTTTACCCCCCGAAACATGTCTGATATTGAATAAGGATGTGTAAAGCTGTAAAGGGCATATTTTTATCCTTTTAATACTTTCCTTGTTATGATGAATTAGAGCCAAAACCTGTTGTACAGTGTTAAAGGATGTGTGTGTGTGTGAAATCAGGGGAGTTGTAGGGGTTACTAGGCCAAAGCAATATGGAAGAAAAGGGCACTGGGGGATGCCACAGCTGGTTCGCTGGTAGAACTGTTTATGGAGGGAAATCCTTATAACACACTGCCTCTCTGCAGCTCCCCTCCTCTCTTTCAGTGATGGAGAGATCTGATGGATTTTACTGCTCCACAGAGCTCCTCATAAAACACTCTTCTCATCCACCACATACACTCTGATATCACTCATAACACCTGGAGTCTGGCCATAAACCAACACACACTCTCCCACTCCCACGAACACATCTATAAAGCAGGGAGTTGGCATTGCAATGCTGCGGAGAGCTGTTAGCAGTACCTCGTAAATCAGACTTGTGCAAGTGGGTGTGTGTCAAAAGTGTGTGTGTGTGTGTGTGTGTGTGTGTGTGTGTGTGTAAGAGAGAGAGAGAGAGAGAGAGAGTAATTGAGGCTGCTGAGCAGAGCGAACTCTCCCATGAGGATATTGATTAGAGCGTTAATTCAGAAGAATGTGAAACTGGAGCTGGCTGCTGACTGGGGAGAAACTGGACAGACTGACAGAGACAGGGGGTGGACAGACGGACAACACGGAGGGAGACGGAGGCACGGGACACACGACAGAGCAACACAGCAGCAGGGATGATGGATAGATGAGTGGGCATTAAAAGGGAGCAAAATAAGGGATAAGCAGGATAAGCTCCTGAATGACTGACTCACTGAAAGCAAACGGGCGGAAGGATACAGATGTGACTGCAGATGAACAGCTGAAGTGCAAGTTGTAAAACAGAAAAGGACACAAATGGGGAAAGACTTAAACAGATTGTTAACAACAGATACAAGCAAAGATACTCAGATTGCAGATTGTAGAGCTTTCATTGCTGTTGGTGTCTATAAAAGCAATATATCATAAACAAGAGAATGACAGTTTTGTTGCTTAGAGGAAAAACAACTTTTTACATTATACTAAGAGTCTGCAGCCATGATAGCAGCTCTGTGAGGTTCTGTTTAGGCACAGCAGTGCTTTTGAGCTAAGTGCTAATGTCAACATGCTCACAAATGCTTGGTTTATTAGAATAACTTACTAACATTTTGCTAATTAGGGCTAAACTCAAAATACAGTTCAGGCTGATGTAAATGCAGCTAGTTCTGCAAGTGTTAAGTCATAAATACATAAAACAAAAGAACATCAATCCATTTTTTTTGTTGTTTTAAATTTCTTAATTCTTAATTTTTTTATTAAAAGTTTGTTATCTGCACCATTCTACCACAGCACCATTATAGTAATAATAAATTACCTCAAAAGCACATTACATCCTCAAAAAATGTATAAATTTGATCATTATAGTAAAATTGTAGTTATTTTTCATGCGTTAATGTATGAGCAACCTTTTAATATTGTAGTTGGTCTATGAAGCTTGTGACAATTGAAGACAAAAGTTCTTCCGATCACCTGCCAAGTTTTTTTCTTTCCATCCAGTTTCCAAGAAAAACTTTCCAGATGTTTCTGTGTGACAAACCATCTACTGTGTCTGGTCAGCTTCTTCTTTAACACAATAAAAATATCTGTTGCACAACAAGTGATTTGTTTTATATAAAACTAGAGGAGGAGTTGGGCACGAGCAACTTTAGGAAAAATGCAGTTGCACAAAGGAAAAGTGCATCAAAATTAATATACAAACAAAGCGTATCATATGAAAATCATCATTAATGAGCACTTAGGTCTGAACAGGTGAAGTTATCGCTTGATTAGCAAACTAAAAAAAGGCATTAAAGACATTTTACATGTGGATTTAATTTGGCATGGCATGATCCAGGACAGTAGGGTTGTGCAGTGGATGATTAAAACCCCCCAGAACTTCACTGGTAACAAGTGACGGCCATATTTGTGAGGTAAAGTTCCTCTACAGAACCCAAAGGCTGCTAAAAAACAAGATCTGCCTAAGCTCCACCCTCTTTACCCTCTTCTGCCATCTGGTAAGAGATACAGAAGTATCCACGGACAACAAGGCAACTTTTTTTCCCCTCAGACTCTTTAATTCATCCTCTGCAAGAAATGTTTATCGTTACATCTTATTAAGTGTCAATACATTTAAAATATCTGTGTACCTAAGAAGCATTTGGGGATTCCAAACTTCAGCTTGCTATGATGAAAATCTCTAAATCTAGTAAGCTTGTCATGTCAAGATGTGAACTATTTGCCACGTTTGTACAAGTTGGATAGATTCTACTCGAGTTACACACAGCTTTAAACAAATATAGTGAGAGCTGAATCACCATCTGGTATTTGTGTTGCCTCTAATGGTGACAGATTTGTTGCTGCTCTGCCATCTGATAATGACCCACATCCCCGCAGGAGATGCCACATGCATGTTAGATATTGTATTGCTTGCTTGGTGTGCGTGTGTGTGTGTGTCTTTGCGCGTGTGTGTGTTGCGTGTGTGTGTGTTTATTCAATTGTAGTCTCATAAGACCACAGCAGCAATTTACACCCACGCAGTTGGTTCAGCTTACACACACACACACATACACACACACACTGTGCAGATAGCAGACACCACAGAGCAAAACTTACAAATGGATTTGACATTTACTGAGATCACACAGGAGGCAGAGGAGGATCTTTGTGGAACGTGGATAAAGATAATCGTTAAAATGTGTCATGTTTATAAATCGCTTGTGAATATGTGGTTTGTGTGTGTTTGTGTGTGTGTGTGAGTGTGTGTTTTACCAATCTGGCTGATGTTGGACAGGTCGGTGATGATCTTGCTGGCCTTCCTCTTGTTAGAAGGGGCGTTATCTGTGAGAGGCATGGCTGAAGTGCAGAACAGAGAAATAAAATCAGCTCTTTTTTGATCATTTTGAAACAAGTTGTAACGATTAAATTCTGTCATTGAGTTAAGAAGCTTCTCAACAAACTACAACGTGAAGGTCAAAAATCCACTTTCACACACAGCAGAAATACAAAGGTTTCAGTTCAAGTTTAAATTATTGTAGATTTTAAAATGTATGTTTGTGCTAATCAGTATTTTTATATTAATGTCACATTAAATCCGTAATGTGAAATGTTCCACTCGTTTACACAAAGGAGGCAGAGACACGAAAGATTTAAAAAGTATATATTTTAATGAACAAGCATTTTTCATGTTCCTTTTTTAGAAAATGTATTACTACTCTTTACTCGAGTACATTTTTCACTCCAGTATTCCACATGTTGCATTTATATCTTTATTTCAACTAGTGAAGCTGCCTGAAAGAAACAGATGCACCAGCTGTCTGAGCTGAAGGAAGCAACAGTTTCTGTTCACATCTGCTCACATTTTTTATACCAAAATCCAAAAAGGATAAGAGTTACATAACAAAGTGCTTGTTTTTCCTCTCCAAATACTCTGCACGCCGTAAGTTTTAGCGCCAGAGGAGAAATAAAATGCACTGTTGTCTTGAATTAAAGATACAGATATCCTCTACTTTGAACGTTTTTGTAATCATTTTGGTCAATAAAAACATTGAACAAAACATAATATAATAATATATATTTTTAAAATATTTTAATGCAGCTATGTTGCATTTCATGGCTTTTAGTGCTTTTGTTTGCCTTCTCAAGAAGAACCACAGCATCAATTTTTTCCAGCAAGTGCTCCAAAGTAGAATATTTTTACCGTAAAATGACAAAACAGCAGCTGTTGAAATTTAACTTGGGAGTAAAGAGGGAAGTCGGGTAACAAAGTTTACATAGAGATCAGGTCAAAATAGATCACCACATCAACAAAAACTGGATTTAACCACAGTGATTTATCATGATTTGTTATGAATTTTAGAGACAGATGATGTTTGATGATGTTTTCCTGCTGATGGACATTTTAGGCCAAAAAAGTTCTGAGTGTCAATTAAACAATGTTTTTTTTTTGTAAATATGGAAAACTTGTTAATTTACAGCTTGTTGTACTGCCCCCAAGTGGCAAAAAAATCAATTAAAGCACACATACACATTATATATTAGCGTAGACTCATAACACATTCTTAATAATGTAGCTTTCGCAATTAGCTTTTAGCCGTACATTTGCTGTCCAGAGATCAAAAGTAAATTTAGTGAAGACTTTCTTGACCTTTATACATAAATACTTTGTGTATCGCATTAACATTGAGGGGTTTTTTTAATTTTCCATTAAGCACTCAGATTAACTTGTTTTTTATGTAAGAAAATAGCTAAAAGATAAATTGACCTGGCCTAATTGTATACTGTAAGACAGACTTAATTACTAAGAATGATTCCCCAAATGTTTAAATATAGAAAGCATCTCAGGGGTCTAGCAAAGAGCATGACAGATTTAGCAACAAAACACTGGCAGGCAGTTAAACATGATACATCAACTCTTTAGAATTTAGTAGCATCTACTTTACTTAAGGTGACATTAACTCAACCATTTTTATTTTCATGTGATTTTACAGGAAAGAAAACACTAATATTTACAAGACATAAACTCAGCTTCTGCCACATTCTTTAAATAGATCCTCCATAAATCCTGCACACAAGACCTTTAAACTTTTCCATAAATATTTCAGGACAAAAGTCTAAACTGACTTCCAAGATATATCTGTGTGTTTGATGAAACTGCACATCACCTCTTAAATTCTGGCCAGATCCAGCAGAACCTCTCCAGGTTCCCTAATGAAGTTCAGTGCACTTTAAACATGGTGTATAGCCCCCCGCATACCTTTGAGGACACTAATTCCCGGTGGCAGCTCGTGTCTCTCTTGACTAAGCACTCAGATGGGGGCCGGCAGCATGTCGCTGTCTTTTGCACCAGTCGAATGCAATTATGTAAGGCTGGAGGTGAGTCCCAGTATAAGAGAAAAAGCTGGAGGGCCTGTCTACAGGGAGACAGTTAATGTAATTGCTTTTCATCCGCTGTAATTGAAGCTCATTTCCTAGCCTGGGATTCAGTCCTGTGCCAGCTATTTTTATGAACACATGTTCTATAGCAATGTGGCGAGTGGGACCGTCATCAGCACAAGACATACGCACAAGTGCTCCAGCACGCACAGATCGCACTCAAACAGCTCCTCTCATGTGAGTCAGAGGTTGTGGATTTAAAAAAAAACTGGAGATTACAGGTGTTTTGGATCTGGGAAATGCTAGATGGAGGCTGTGCTGATGGCGCGAGGGCCCTGGCTCCTGTTACCGCCTCCCTGAGTGAAGAGGTGCTTCTGTCCCCCATGACCAGCCTGTTTTAGCTCCAGATAAATCTCGAGGGGACAGCTGGGGAGGAAGGGCATCAGTAAGCACATTCCCAAAACGTACTCATACATCCATACCCACAGACTAAAAACTCCACTGCAGAGGGCCACATTCCTCACCTACCACAGTGTTAGGTAAGAGCTGCTGGAAGAGGAGGAAGGTCTTCTGTCGGCTGGCTTTTATGCTCCGATTTAGTTTGATTAAAACCCTAATAATTAAAAATTTACTCAAGAAATTCGACTGTCTAACTATATAAGGTGAAACTTTTCTCGAATGGCACTCTAACTTCATAATAAAACAGTCAGTCAACTGATTCCTTCATTAGGTAATTAATTCATCCTGTTACAGACGCCTCAGGCCACAGATAGGGGCTTCCCTCGCAGCTAAAATCTGCAGCTCATAAATTTAACTGCAACCGTCTCCTTTACTTGAAGAGGATCCAGAATTATTTGACAACTCAGTGACGAGCACCAGATAATCCACAGACGCTCGCGGCATGTGTGAGAAAGGTTTTTATGTTTTGTTTTTTTTTTTTATCAATGCAGCCAATCCAATCTCTTACCTAAGACCCAGGTATCCACAGGAAGACAAAGGTCCCAGAACAGGTGTGACACACAGGAAGAGGGATAAAGATTCCCAGGTAGATTTGTGTCCCAGAGCTTGTATTGTACTGCCTGCCCTCCTCTTCGCTCAGGAGAGAGTGAAACCCTACCAGCAGGGCAGCTCCAGTGCTATGGACCTGGCCTGGAGGGGGTTGGAGTGAGGGGGGGTGGGTTGAATTGAGTAGGGGGTAAAGAGGGAAGTGGGTGTGGTGTCTTAAGTTTAGGGGATGGTAAGATGAGTGATAATGGGAAACTGGCAATGATGTTTTTAATGTCTATCAGAAAAAATTAAGACTAATTTAAAAATTGTAAAAGATGATCATCTAAAAATCTGCATTATTTTGGATTATTAAAGAAAAATAAAATTAAATCTGATTTTACGGGTCAAACATGGTGATTGTCTAAAGAAACATCACTTTGGTGCATTAAATAGTGTGGATTTCTGCAGTATTACAGCTTTTTATTTGTTCATCTCATGTTTTTCTAATTTTCAACTTAGCTTTTTGTAGTTTGGACGTGCATGCATCTGTTTGTTTTTACGTGATGTAAAACAACAAACGTGTTAGCTGACTGCTGAACTGTAGTGTAACTCATCACTAAACTCTGCCTCATAATCACTAAACAGGCCAAATTTGATTTTGAAAAAAAAAACAAAAAAAATGAACTAAAGGTATTTTTTACTCGAGATTTACTCAAGTTGAATTGTGATGCTAATTTTCTGATTTCCTGGCTGTCAAAGTCGACTCCTAGGGTGTTTATAGTTTACATATTACACATGGAACCATTAAGTGAATTCTTTATGGCCTCCATTAAGAAGAATGGGACGTTCTTGCGTTGCTTGAATAACCATAAAAAATATGTCAAAGGGGTTTCAATCAACCTTGGAACGTTTTGCTTGTAAGAGATGAGGCTGTTAACATGTTCACTGCTATCGAGATGCACTGAGAGCTTCATGTGTAAACCTCTGATTGCCTCTAAGCAGAAGGCGAAGAGTTCGTCTCCTTTGGGAAGTTGTTACAAAGTCTAACTGTCCTGTTTGCAAGAAATCGCCTCAGGTCTTCAGCTCTGACTTTGATGCTGATATAACAAAGAATCAGTCTGGTGATTTTAGTGAATTTCTCCAGCTTGTGAACCTGGGAATCATTTGCTCCACCCCTCCAAAATGTGCAAGAACAAAGGCTTTTAACAACGTGCCAAACAACACAAGAGGATTGAGAGCATCTTTCCAGCAGTTTCTGTATCCCCCTGTCACTTGGTTTTACTTGCCTGAGGACATTTATGCTTTTCTTGAAGTGTTTTCCTCCCCCTCTCATAGTCTCTTTACACATCCTCCTCCAGCTGACAAACCTTTGGGTACGATTCACAACAACATGCTTTGTTTGTGCTGGCAGCAGTTATACCTGTATCATGATGTCGCTCACAGTTTCTCACTGGTCCTCTGCTTCTCAGATTCAGCTGTAATGTTTGTGAGTTTCTGCTGGTTTGTCCACTTTTTTTTCGCACAGATACAATAATGTGAAAAAGCTGTGAAGGCTTTGCATTTTCTTACTGTGTTAAGTCAAGTTTTGCATCCTAATATTTGTGATTTAGGACATAAGAAAGTCATCTGAGTCTAACTTGATTGTTATTAGCTTTAAAAGTTAAGGGATTGGGGCAGGATTGTCTTGTACTGGTTAGCACTTTCACCTCACAGCAAGATGGTTGGACTTGGATGTCTGTGCTGAATTTCATGACTATTCATCCAATAGCTGTTGAGAAATTGCACTCAAACCACCACTTAATAATGGAAAAATCAGGGGATCCCAAAAGTGATAATTCATCATCTGAGAACCATTAATATCGGTATAATTTCTTGTGCCAATTAATCAAATATGTTTAAATACACAAGCTAATTGTCAAACTGGACCTGCTGGTGGTGCCGAATGAAGAACCAGGGCGATCATTTAAATATTTTTTATCTGGACAAAAGTGGTGACACTGCTGTCTCTAGAAGCACACTAGCGGAGATAAAAAAAATCACCTTTGCAGTTTAATAATCCTGAAATTGGACAAGCAAGGCAGCCTTGATACAGATGTGTGTGCAGCCAAGTCATAAATCAATCAGGGAGTCTAACCCCTAGTTTACTAAGCTGGTTGCC
The DNA here is from genome assembly GCA_029814765.1 of Acanthurus leucopareius. Classification (NCBI taxonomy): domain Eukaryota; kingdom Metazoa; phylum Chordata; class Actinopteri; order Acanthuriformes; family Acanthuridae; genus Acanthurus; species Acanthurus leucopareius. The sequence continues at coordinate 3,596,500 of JAQMCX010000033.1, forward strand.
TTTTACAAATTACTTTCTAGTTATACTTAAAGTTAAAAACATATTTTTCCAAAAATAAATATAACCTCAGAATGACTGTTAAAAGTCTATTATCTGACCTGCTCCCAAACCCTGACCCTTGACTCTTGATCTCCAAACTCTGGACTCTGTTGACCCATAAATTCGGTGTGAGGAAAGAGCCTCTTTGGCAGAACAGCAGGTGGAGACAGGATGTATGAGGTAGCTCTTCCCCTCCACTCTCAATCACATTGTAAAAAAGCCATCAGAATTAAGAGTTTAGCAGCGGGCCAAATAGCTGGAGATTAACGGCTCCAAAAATAGGTGAAATGGGCTCTGTGTGTGTGTGTGTGTGTGTGTGTGTGTGTGTGTGTGTGTGTGTGTGAGTGTGAGCAGCTGAGGGATGGAGGTATTAACAGAGGAGAGCAGAGAGACCAAAAGAGGGAGAATTGGAGAATCTATTTGGTAATTTGGCCAAGAGTTAAAAGAGCCACTTCAGTCATTACCATAAGTGCAGCTAAAGCTTTCATATATTTCAACAACCTGGTTTGTAGAAAAGTGAATATTCTGCATACTAAAGGGCTTTTTGTATGTATCTGTGTGTGTGTTTGTGTACTGTGACTTCCACTAACACAGCAGCTGAGCTTACAAGAGGACCTGTACAGGGACTAAAGTTAGCAGCTAAAGTTAGCCCCATCTGTCACCTGATCCCAGTCAAGGGTCAAAGGTTAGATCCCTCTCTGTGGCCGTGGTTGGGTTTCATAGCGCCAAGGCCATCAGGTGTCTGTCATTAAACTGCTCTGAAAGGTGGGCCAACAATCCTACGAGGACATTTATCAGCCACAATCGGATATTTAATTTAAAACAGAGGAATAAGAAAAGATACGATTTTCCATCTCTCCTCAATTTAGTGGATCACCAAAAACTAATGTGTGTTTATAGTAAGGATCTATTAAATTTAAATAAAGTGTAAAAATATAAGGAAGATTTTTAAAAAGTTATATAAAATAAGAACCATATTTTTTCCCTGCTACAGTAAAATAATATGAAACCTGTGAAGACACAAAGAGAAAAGACTATAAAATTGTGGTGCAACATGACTAGATGACAAGTCCTACAGTGCCCCCATGTGGTGAAAGATTAAAAAAAAAAATTTTCCTCTGTGCTTTCAAGGACTGTAATTGATGTCAAAACCACCTAATTCCTGAGAGAGCAATTTATCTGTTATACTACCTGATAAATGTCTGAAAAAGAGAAAAGAGTAAAAAACTAACAGGAGGAGGAGAAGATACTGAGGCCAAGTGTGGGAGCGAGTGGTGACGCAGGTGACACAGGAAGAAACAGAGTAACAGCTGATGTGAGTCATGTCTATTTTTATTCGGTCTCTCGGTTTCTGTGGAGGAGAATCACAGCTAAACAGACATGTTATACTTCTCTCCTGTTTCTTATTGACAACTCAGAGATCAAGTCTAATGTAAAACTCTTTGCGCTCTATGAAAAACTACAGAATACAAAGCACACACGGCTGCAGAGTGCAACTACAAAAAAAGACACTCACAATGATAAAACACAAATACTTAGAGTATAACTAACACAGGGGGAATTAGAGGATTAGTAGCTACTTCTTAGAAAGCGATGAGTCTAATATGTTATTGCTGGATGGCGACAGGTTATACAGGATGTTCACAGATTTATAAATCAAATCTTCACCTTTTACACCTCATCATTTCTTTTATGTCACTTCATCAGTGCCTTCCTATTCATCTTTTTTCCCATCCTCAAATCTCTCTTACAACGGCTGTCCTCTCACGTCCTCTCTTTTCCTTTTTTTAATGTTTAAACTTAATTATCCACAATTCAATGCAATATTTACAGAACTTAATTTCAGTTTTCCCCAGCTTCTTTTTCAATCCTTTCGATCTGATGTCGAGCTTAAAGTTTTGAACTTTTCTCAGGTTTCCAGTGCTACATTTCCTTTGCAAAACACAGTGTTCCCTTTAACTAAAACCATGTGTCAGATAAATGAGTCAACGAGATTAAATGTGAGAAAATGTGCTACATGTGTGGCCAATCCAAACAGATCTTGTGATAAAACGTGGCTGATATTACTCCAAGCTGCAGGCTTGAAAAACAATATTAAAATACTAAAAACACATGGACCTATTTAGGAAAATAGTGCTCTATGTTTCCATAGAGACATGATTTATTATGTCCAGACCAGACCGGTTCAGTGCATAGTGGATCCAGGGCGCCAGACACAAGGTTGCAGACCCAAGTTGGAAGTGCTGAACCTGGGTCTGGGGACCCTGGAGGGTTGAGTGCTGGCTGGCCGGGAGGCACCAGCGGGGCTCAGGGGGCTCAGATCCGGGGCGCTCTTAAACTGCCTGTTTGCCTGCTCGCTGTTGGAGGCCTGAAGGTGGGAGAAAGTTGGGGAGTGGATGGGAAATGGAGCAGGAGCAGAGGAGAAGGTTGGAAGCTGTGGAAGTGGAGCAGTAGGAACAGGAGGTGGAGGGGGAGACAGAGGGGAGGTGGCCCACTGAGGTTGGTGAGGTTGAGGTTGGGGCTGATAGGGTTGGTAAGGTGTGGGGCCAGCTGCGGGCGGAGGAGATGTGAGATCAGAGCGCCACAGTGGTTCTCCGAGTGTCGTAGCCGATCGAGGAACGATAACTTTGAGGGCGGGCTTCGTGGCTGTCGGCGGGGGCGTCGAGAAGCGTTTTACCTCATATACTCGTGCTGTCTTCTGAGGACCACTTGCCATTCCTCGCTGCTGCTGCTGCTGCTGCTGCTGCTGCTGATAGGTGGAGGTGTCCTGAGGAACCCCACCTCCATAGCTAAACAGAGAGGAGTTGAGCTGGTAGGGCTGGTGGCCCATAATGTCCACAGACTTCTTGCCTTCTTTCTGCCGTTTAGATCCAGCTGGTCCAGATGTTGCCAGCTCAGGCTTCTTCTGAGCCTTTGGAGGGCAAGCAGGAGAGAGAAGAGGGTTGTAGCCGATGGGAGGAGGAGCACGGATGTTGGACGAGTATTTCCAGGTGGCAGGGAGTGAAGGTGTGGGTGAGGGCTCCCTCGTCTGGGCAGGAGAGTAAGGCGCTGCAGCAACAGATGGAGCTCGCTCCACAACGTACCGGTCCATTCTGTTCTGCCTGCGGGCAAACAGCTGACCTCCCTTCCCTGCCAGCTGTGGCACCTGAGGAGTTTGTGGTTTAGGAGCAACAGGAGGTGGCCTGGGTCCCCGCTGAGCCTGCAAGAAGTTGCAAGCCTCTGCTCCCAACCTCAGCCAGTCCTCCTCAGGCCCTGACTCATGTCCGGCCTCCCCGCTGGGTACAGCTCCTGGCTCAGCACCTGGGGCTCTCCCAAAGTGGTCGTCCATGTTCTGCACCATCGACATCAAGTCCGGGTTGGGAGAAACATCTGTCTTCTGGACTGAACAAAACATCGGCTTCTTGTTGCTACGACGACGGGCCTCCTGCAAGATCCCGGTGCGAGCGGCGGGGACCGAGATGCGCTGCTCACGTGTCGCAAGTGAATCGGCGGCAGTAGGCTGGAGAGGTGATGCGGTTGCCATGGCGGCATGGGGGCCAGGAGTCACTGCACCTGTCATGTTAATGTGGGGATGGACAGGGGGAGATGGAGAAGGTATGGATGGAGGAGGAGGAGGAGGAGGTGGGGTGGGTTGAGCATGGAAGGAGACCTGAGTCATGTCAGGTGGATGTGGTGGGGAGATGGGAGAAGCAGGGATGTAGGTGGAATTAGGTTGATATGCAGGAGCAGGATGAGAGGAAAATACAGGTGGAGCTGGTGGGGGTAAAGGTGGAGCAGGTGATGGACATACCAGGGTACTTTGAACTGCAGAAGGAGGGAATGGGGTGGAGGGGGAAGCATGCACTGCAGGCTGAGGGGAAAACATGGGTGGATTTGCGGCAGGTGGAGAAAAAGGTGCAGAGGACAGAGAGGAAGGAGGCGAGAGAGCTGAGTGGGTGGAGTTTAAAGATGGGGGGCTGTTGCTGTTGTTGTTGTTTCTTGGAGGGATGTACAAAGAGGTGCTGGACACCGCTCTCTTTGCATCTTGACCTGATGGATGGCGTGTAGGTTGGATAGTCACCATGGACACGGCTTTGGGTTTCGGTTGTGGAGGGCGAAACATCACAGAGGTGACAGATGCACGAGAAGGGGTGGGGCCTGGAGTGAAGGGCCGTGCGGTGCGATTCAAAACACCTTGATTATGATTGAAGTTAGCGTTCTGTTGATGATCTGGTACCGGACTATGAAGATCAGGGTTGGGACCAGGATTTGGGTTTCCATGTTGCCCATTTTGACTCGGAAGGGGCGTCTGAGTGGGCGGGCTCAGGACAACGCTGGCCCGACTGACAGCTACCGACCCCCCATTGGTCAAAGCCACAGCCGGAGGAGACATGTGTGCAGGGTGGTAACTGATTGGCTGCTTTTTGATGCCGCTCTCCAGCCTCGAGCCCTGATTGGCTATGCTCTCCAGCCCTAAGTCCTCCAAACCTGAACTTTGATTGACAGAAGTCACAAGTCCTGGAGTCTGATAGGCTGAGATGTCCAGCCCTGAGATGTGATTGGTTGATGGCGTTGTTGGAGTAGTTGGTGTGTTTGTCGGGCAGGCAGAGCTTCTCCTGTCCAGCAGGTCCAGGTATCCTGTATCCCACGTAGGGTCAAACGATGTTGAGAATCCCTCCTCGTCAACTTCTGAACCACTTAGGATGGAACTCCCTCCTTCCTCCTCAGTCTCCCCTCCTGTCTCCCCTTCCGTCTCCCCTCCTTTATCTCCCTCAGCTTTGCCGAAGCAGGTCAGTGTGTACTTCTTGGCCCTCTGCCGGCGTTTCTTGAACATAAGCACCCCTTTCGAGTTGGGGTTTGGAGCATCAGTCAGCAAAGAGGCAATAGAGCGGCATTTGGTACGAGCTTCTTTCACCTGTTTCTCAACCAAACTCTCCCCACGCTGCAACTCTGCAAGACAAAAAAAAAAGAGAAAGAGACTAAAATAAATGTGCAGTAAGAGAGAAGAAACAAAGGAGAAGACCAGTAATGGGATTTATGACGAACACATAACAATCCATGAGGGATAATAATGGAAACAGCAGTGTGATAGGCCTTTCTCACTGCAGGCAGGCAGGGGCTGATTTATACAGTATTATCACAGCGAGAAGCTGCTATGAGGATTACATGTGACAGACAGGAGTGTGTGTTGTGGATTTAGAACAAAGAATTCCTGCTGCTGGCCAGAGTTGAGTCACACACTCCGAGTAGGTTAGATCAGAGTGTCTGTCATGCTCAAATGCTTGTTTGTGCCTGTGTCAGTGTGTGTTTGTGTGTTTGTGCATATGTATGTGTCTTTACTTAGTCAAGGGCTATTTGAGTCTTTTTGGTATCTTGGCTCACCTCACATGAATATCCTCACAACACAATAATAGTCTGATGCGGCCTCTGCTTACACACATCCATATTCTTTCTATACAATAAAGTGTACAAGAACACACACAGTCCTAATATTAAACACTATATTTTGTTTGCAAAACAAATACCGCCTTCCACAACACTTGACATCACAAGACATAAGTGTTGACAGCCATGCAAGCAGTTCAATTAGGGACTGTGTGTGCAGGAAGGTGCAGAGCAGCAACTGCTAACACAACTCTGCTTAGCATATCACTTGCTAATGTTTGCTAATTAGACCTCAACACAAACAAACAAACAGTTGAGGTTGGTGAGAATGTCAGTTTAGTAGGAATTTGGTCATTAAAGTATTAAACAAATTAAAAATTTTACTTAATAATTGAAAGAGCATTGTGCTCCTTATGCTCTTTTGAGCTCTATTAGCAATTTGAATGTAAACGAGCAGAATTAAATTACATCCATAAGTTATGTTAGCACTTGCGAACTGTCTTGTTTGTTAATTAGCCTGCAAAAAAGTTGCACCAAAGTTTATGGAAGTTATTTCTTAAGCTTCAGACATTTACCTGAAAGCTACAAATGTGAACCTCAGAGAGAAGAAGTTATCTAAGCTATGAATATTTTAAACTCCTATTAATCTAATAATTGCGGAGACATTTGACTGTATGTCAAATGGGTGAACTGACTGACTTTTGCCACCATCTGAACTACGTTGTCAGCATTGCTGCAAAATATATATACAGATCGTTGGTCATTTTTGTTTGTTGTTTCATGAAGCATCGATCCCATAATAATAATAAAAAAAATAATAAAAGGTAATAAAGCCATATTGTGATTTTGAGTGATATAATTTGTCTTTATAATATAAAAACTACAAAATTTGATGCACAAGTAGAGAAACTCGCTTACCACCTCACATTTCATTTCAACATCAGGATCATCAGAAAAGTCCACTGAAAACAACAAAGACCAATAACCTTCACATTAACCTTTAGCATGAAAAAAATACACATTTCGTCAACAAAGCATTTGCACATAAAGAGGCTTCAGTGTGTCTTACCTGCGTAAACGATGTGTGGGTCTGTGTGTCCACCTAGATCTGAACCTGAAGATGTGAGGTCCCTCATCTCACAAGTGTGAGTGTATGTGTATGTGTGTGTGTGTCCTTAAACTCCCCTCAGACCCTCCCACACACACACACCCTTTACAGTGTCCTGTCCTGCTCTGAGTGGGGAACTGTTTAGTGTCTGTCTTCCAGCTCGTCTCTCAGGGCACAGCCCATGTAAAGACCTTTGTCCAGCAACCCAAACCAACACATGATGTCAACCCACTATTCCTGTCCGTCTGACAGGCCTCAAACACCTGTCCGGTCCCTGCCACACACACACACACACACACACACACACACACACACACACACACACACACACACAGACAAGGACGGGAAGACCCCTCACCGTATGATTTTTAGACAGTGGTGTCATTGAGTGTGTTTTTGTGTGTGTGTGTGAGTTTGTAAAGCCAAGTATAGTTTATAGAGAAAAGCCTGGTCATAACTTTTTACTGATGTGAGATTTCTGCTGCTAACACTTCACACCTAACAAACACTTCACTCAAAGACACACAACTACACAGCTGCAGAGCTTACAATCCCATATCCTAAACCAAAGTATGTGTGTGTGTCTGTGTGTGTGTAATGTGAGAAAGGGCAGGTCCCTGAATGCCTCGGTCATCATTCGTCCTATAGTAAAGCCCTAACCTACATGATTCAAGCCCTCAGCCTTTTGCCCCTGAGGACAGATCCCTCATTACTGCAGCATTCGCTCATATGAATCACAGCTCGGTCAGTGCATAGCTATTCAGCTGCATCAGCTGTGATCATTATTACCTTGTTAACATTATAAGTGATTCACACATGGTTGATGAAACTTTATTACAGTGGTAGTTTAAAATTTCAGGATGATTTAAATTAGAAGGCTGATGCAACTTTTCAGTCATAAAACACCAAAGTGTTTTTTTCTCTTTGTGTTTTTCGGAGGAATTACATAAACGTGAATCAGCATGTTAAATACTGGATCTTTAGTTTGCCAACATGACTAGATGATATGTGTCAGTTAGCTGTTTTATCTGCAAATATTGAGGCACTCAAACTTATTCCACTCTCATTCACACGGCAGCCATCTTTGGTTTTAAATACACTAGGAGAAGGGGGGCTGTTTATCTATTGTATTTGACTTTACTTAGTAATTCTGATGGTGAGGTTTTAATTTTCTTTTTCTTTATTTTAGATAAAATTAATCACATCTCTTTTTCTAAAAGTCTTCTTTTGATTATATTTGTTTATTTGATTTAAATGGCATCCACCAACCCTTTTTCTTTGTAGTTTTGCCTCAGGTTTTTCTTTTTTTATCCACTCATCTCTGCCCATCAAAACAAATTACTTTATTTTTTTACCAAACAACATCTGGTTTAATAATGCCTCGCTTTTTACTAACAAGCTGGGTCACAGCAGTAGGCAGGCTGTTGTTTTTGTGAACATAATCATGCTAACTGTTTTCCCTGTTTCCATTCTTTATTTTAAGCTAAGTTAACTCCCTCCTGTAGCTTCACATCTAATGAGCAGATATCAAACTCCTTCATCTTATCCAAATCTCAACAAGAAACTTTAGTAATGTATTTTCCGAAATGTAAAATTTTCTTTTAAAATTTCAACTCATCCTCAAAGTTAGATACAGGCTGAAAGTAACATTTCAATTCGTCAATTAATAATTAATTAATCAAATAGTATCTTTTTTTTGCTTTCTAACCATCAGTACAAAGTAAGATAAGCTTGAAACACTTTTTCTTCTACCCTTATTGTACTTTATTATTTTATGCCTGAAGACATGAGGGGGAAAAATAATATTTCAGTGGATAAAACAGCTAATAAATACAATTTAATTCTCTTACTTCCTGCTCTATTACTTCTTTCACAACCAGAGATTCATTAAACTTAAAAAGTAGTCCACCACTTTTTAGGTTTTAGTATATTAATTATTCGTTTATTATTCAACACTCAAAAGGGACAAGTTTAAAAATGACACAATGTCACTCCGAACAGAAAATTTCTAAATTCTGGGTCTATTAATATTTTGTCCATTTACTTATTGTTTCAGCTCTGGTATAAGAGACGATTTACCGATAGTGTGCCAAGAAACAAATACCACAACACACATGCACAGCTACACACTCACACACCACATATTCAGCTGTGTGTCCAGAGCTGCACCAAGTCTGTCGATCAGAAGCTTTAAAGCCTATAAATACAGCGAGTGAGGCAAAAGCTCAGAATACTGACAGATAAACAAAAGAGGAGAGGGGGGAGGAAGGTGGAATAGCTCTGTTGGTATCTGGTGTATCTCACCCCATCACCACCAGCCTGCCAATGTAACTGGATGCTTCAGTTCTGCAAAGTGACCACTAGAGGGTGGTTTAGCTAATAAATTAAGTTTTAAGACTTGCACACCTAACTGCAGGGAATACTGTATTTGGAGTCTTAATTAAAAGGCAAAAACATTGTGATTAAGACTGAAATATGTGCTTTATAATGAGAAACCATGTAGGTTTTTGTTTTGTTTGACAGCTGCTGTTTTATCCTCAAACTTAGCAGAAGAAAAAGTTTGGATTCAACGAAACAAACTCATACAGCCAAGATCCAAGTTGTTATTCGCAGCAGTTACTGGCTGGAAATTTAATCAGTGGAAGTGATGCACAAATCCTTGGCAACTCCAACTACATATTATCTTCTATTTATAATTAACCATATGCAAATGAGATTACTGCAGCATCTAACACACATCTTAATAGTATTCATTTTTAAAATAAGAAGTTTTGTCACTAGATAAATGTTCGATCCCACAAATGTGATTTTTAAATTTCCTGTCATCACTTCTTAAGTGTTATTTGCTGTATGTTTACAGTTTCTTTGGCTTTACATAACAAAATAAACACATTGGAAGGGAATTTACCATCATTCTTTTATTCATTTCACAGCTGATGAACCATATTGATGTCCCCATGTTTTCAAAATAGGCTCACTAATCAGGTGGTATTGATTATTGATGCTTAAACTGCTACAGATGTGTAGTATGTAGTGTAACACAAGTGCACAGTAATAACACAGGTGTTGTTGTTATTAATTGTACTTTTGTATGAATATACTCACTTGCTTGCCGTGCTTTGTCCATGTAGGTTGCAGAGAGCTCATCGCTAAGTGGGGTCTGCTGTGGTCCCACCATGGGCACCAGCTGTTTCCCAGAGCCCGACATCAGCGCCTCCCTCGCCCGTTCAGGAGACACAAGCGGCGGGCAGGCCAGTCCGATGCATCCTCCCGCTTCCTGGAAACCACTGTCCCCTTCTCCCTCTGCCTCCACCAACCCCTGATCAGGGGTCGGCGTGAGTGTGTGAGGGGTCAGAGTGTGTGGGGTGTGTGCTGGAGTGGTCCACTCGGTCTGTAGGGGCTCGTAAATGAGCTCTCTGCGAGGGACGCCAGGAAGACACTGACCCTCCCACTGGCCCTGCATGGAGACCGCTGCATCTGTGGCGCTCTCATACCTTAAAACACAGCACACGTTCAGGGACTATCAGTGTGGTTTAGTTCACCTCTTACAGTTTAGCTGTGACATCTTGGTTTTGATCCCAACACTATTATGAGCTGATCAAAGAAACCCTCAGTGGCAGAATGCATTAACAACAGGAAATAGGAGTGACTTCAGGCCACCGTCCCTTACCCACTCATCTCTGAGGTCTCCTCCTCCTCTTGGTTGTCGTAGCGCGCGGGTGAGCGTGCGTGAGGAGGTGTGCGGCGTTGGCGACGGTGTGTGTGTGACTGTGTGTCTGCATCGCTGTCTGTCTCTCCGTAATAAGCCTCGCTGTCTGGAGGGGAAGTGATGCCCCCGAGCATCCCTGTGGGGGAGAGGATGGAGGAACGGTGGGAGGGCGTAGGGGTGGTGGTGTGAGACAGGAGTCTGATGGAGGAGGAGCGGGGTGATGAAGAGCGACCGGAGTGAGATGAGGAGTGGAATCCAGAAGGAGCCCTGAAAAAATGCAGATGATAAGTTGTGAAAATGTAAAACATGCATCAGTTCATTTAATACGGCTTCATGTAAAGTGAAAGGCTGTGTGATGTGGTGTTCGTGAGTCCCAGCTCAGACCTTTTAACCCTCAGGTTCAGCGTGGCGCTCTGTGTGTCTATGAGGTTCATGGCTTCAGCATGACTGAGCTCTGCACACATATGTTCCCCAATAGCGACCAGCTCATCGTACTCCTTCAGTCCGGCTCTGCAAGCTTTGCTGCGCCTGCGCACCTGCACAGAGGTAAGGCAGTAATAACAGATTAAAAACTGCAGCTTAATATAAATATTGTTGTATGACTTTATCCTGTTTATTTTCCCACCTAATCTTCACCTTCCATTAGTTATTTTTCCTTTTAAACCAGTGATTTTTCCACTTTTTCCTTTTTGCTTGTCACAAAAAAGGTGAAAACAGATAAGCAAATACATGTGACATCATTTCACACTATGCATATAGGGTTTTGTATGTTTTCCTTGTGTCTGCAGTTTTAACCCTGCAGTCCAAAGACATGCAGGTTAGTTTAATTGGTGACTTTTAAATTGTCTGTAGGTGAATGGTTGTTTTTCTCTTTGGGTCAGCTTTCTGATTAACTAACTACATATTCACTGTTAACCCTAACTCTAATGGATGAATACAGAAATATATAGTAATTTGTGGGTATTTTATTGGGGTCCCTACCTCCACAAGCTGAAGTGTTTTTCGTTTATTTTTTTGTGTAATTGGCCCAAAGCTTCTGAATATGACAGAAATTCTGAAACTGTATTTTGTCTTGACCAGAAGTCCTTTTATCATCAGGAACTTAAAGCGTGTGAGTAGTAAAGTGAGTAGTAAAACCTACGGTGGCTATTAAACTTGCAAAAAAACACAACAAGACCCTTGGAGCCATTGTTTGGTTTGTCCATTCTGGGCTACTGTAGAAACATGGTGGTGCAACATGATGGACTCTGTGGAAGAGGACTCACTCCTCCATAGAAATTAAAGGCACATTCTAAGATAATAAAAACACAAAGATTTTTATTTTCTGGTGATTTTACACCAGTGAAAACATACCTTTAAGTTTTTTATTATACTTCTACCATACTCGAGAAACAGCTCCACCTAAATCATACACACTAGACCTTTGCGTAAAAGATCTGAGTACTTCTTCCACCAACCATCTCATAACCGTCCCAGCAGCCATATTGTGGGCGGACATTTAGGTTAATGTAATAGATCATATGGCGTCGGTGTACAGAGCAACTGACGCTTTCGGCAACAGACAGCTTTCTTCTGTTGCCAGAAACACTCGTCCCTGTATCGAAATAACTCGTGAAGTCATGCAGCTGTTGCTGGACGTCGCTGACTGATGATGTCATAGGATCCTTCAGGATGTTTGTCTGTGGGGGGCGGTGGGTTATAGACGGAATAAAAAGGAAGAAGGGGAGTATTTTTGTCCATTAGAAGAAGATGAAAAAGTGCATCCCCTCTTTTTCTTTCACAAACACACACACACTAAAACACACACCTTATCAATGAGAAAATGTGGAGAGGGGGAGAATGTGTTCCCGCACCCACTTGGACTCTTGAGAGGAAATAACATTTGCCTTTATCAGTATCTCTTGACCCAGTAATCCCACTGTGGCGTCACACAAGCATGTGCAAGGACAAGCTCTCTATCTATTACTTTCCCACTCAGACAAGTGTTCATATGCACACATATACACACACACATATACACACACACACAGCACAAGTGTAAATCATGAAAGTGGGGGTTTGAACAGCTGCATCACCATTTCGGACCAGAGGGGGGGATGCCTGTCATTCACCATATGTTCTCCCACAAACCCAAAATAAAACCTTGCAGGAAAATACACCACATTTCTAGACAGACTAAGAAAGACAGGCGCTTCTGTGATGGCAAACACAGAAAAAAAGAACTTACAGTAAAGGGTATCTGTGTGTGTGTGTATGTCTGTGTGTGTGTGTGTCTGTATCTTTGTATGTGAGGCCTTTTTCCATGCACAGCTTCCAGCTCCTCTTAAATGAGCTATTCTGATCCTCTAGTTTGTGCTCCATTCCCAGCTGGGCTTATCTGAGGTATGCCCAACTACGCACACACACACACACACACACACATACACACACAGATACCCACACACACACATTCACCAACAAGGAGAAGCACACAATGATCAAACTCTCATTAAAGGTGACCTTATCTGCTTGAAAATCCCGGATAAAGACCAGCCTCCGGTGCCAGAGACACTCCACCTCCATTTTGAATCAGAGGTTCTGACAGCTTATGAGTGACGGGCCAAATTTGAACGTCAGTGTGAGCGAGGTCACATTCCTCCTCTCCAGAATAGATTTTCTTATTAGAGGGAACATTCTGGCGTGTCAACAATTATAAACGCAGACACCAAAAAAGCTTTAAGAGAAAAGAAAAAAAAGAATATTACTGGGCTTAAAGGTGGCTTATTCTGTCTAATAAATATGTGACAATGACAAATCGGAAACGAGTTAATTATTAACTCTGTGTGTGTGTGTGTGTTTGCAGTAGACATTTGTCATGTGCATAATGTTTGTTTGGCTCAAATAGAAGAGTAATAAATAATGTATTATAAGCAAGCACTGTACACTAAATTAACACCTAATCTCTGCAACTGTAAAATCTGCATCAAGAGGAAATGATGAAATCTGAGTGGAGATCAAACTTTAAACATGTGTTTTAAGTTTTCTCTAACACAGAGATCACAGTAGAGAAGGCGAAATTAAAACTGGCAACAAGTATAAGAAAATTATACACTCCTAGAAGTACTGCAGGGTGAAGTAGGCACATTACCTGTAGCCAAATCTACTCAAATAACAGGAGGAACGCAGCATTTTTCTGAGTAACAGTAACTGAGATACAGAAGTTTGATGCTTGAAGACAACCTGATTGATATCCTGATTACAAGCATTTAAATGTGACGTCAATGATCAGTTCAGTGATGCTCTTTGCTGACTAAAATGTTTCTGACAAAAGCTCAAATTACAAACATAGCAAACCACAAGTCTGACCGCCAAACCCTCAGACTGCAATTAACAGCTGCAGTTTCTATTAAACCCATCTTCTCATGTTACCACCTTGGCTGTAAGTCTTAACCACAACACACACACACACACCCACACACACAGTAACACACTCATATAGGCTCCACAATACCTTAGACACCTGTAGAGGTTTTTGCTGCTCTGCTCCACCCTGCAGTCTGAAACCCCACGGGGCTCCTCCTGAGAGGGAGACCACAATCTCTTCAGCCACCATCCCTGCTCCCGGCCCACGGGGTCTTCAAGTCACTCTGCCCTTCTTCGGCTCCTCACACTCTGCGAGAATCAATGAGCGAGCGGCAGCCTCCTATCTTCCTCTCCTTGGCCGCGGCAAATCACTCCACCCATGAGGAGACAGGGGGTGGCTGGCTTTCATCTGCTCACACAGGAATGCTGTGTCGGAGGGTGGGCACTCAGGAGGGTGAGAAGGGGCAAAACTCTCTGTGTGTGTGAGTGTGTGTGTGTGCATCCTCTCCTGTATTCAACACTTGCCATGTCACTCTCAAGCACTCAGCAGAGGAGGGGATGCTTGCTGATACACCCTCCAGAAATAACCAATAGCTCCTCTACCTCTCTGACCCCCAGCACAGCACAGCCGGCCGGCCTGGCCAGCAGCCCGGCTCACAGAGCGGCCTTCGTGTACCCACAGCGTCCGAACCTTAAAGCACAGAAAAGGGATGTGGGGAGGACATATTTTGGGAATTTCAGTTAGTTTACTATCTGTGCCGTTAACAGCTCAGAGTGGGGGCTAAAGAGAGTTTTGCTCCACTGACCTATTTAATTTTTGATCCTTCTGCTTCACCTTGTGGTAGCAGTCAAGAAACACAAGTTTACACACAAAAAAACATCAGATTTAACAGAATTTAACCAGTTCTTTAAATATAAGGGGCCAATTTTAGCATTAGTAAGACCTTTTAGAGTGTTGGGCATGTAAATGTATAGCTCTCAGCTCTGATCCTGCTGAATAAAGGCAGTGGATTACAGACTTAAGGTGGTCAAAATGACTTGGCCTGACAGCAGGTTAAATCTGATTAACTAAACTCATACCAGGTTAGGGATTAATTGTCAGCTAAAATAATTCTAAACCAGACCTGATTGAGAAGGGATCTGAGTCCAAAGTCTGATTGTCAGCCCCACTTTGCACACCCACAATGTAGTCAAATCAATCAGTCTTATTTAGGTCTTGAATGAGTCATATTTGGTGCGACAATAGTCCGATTCAGATGACTACGTCCTGACATTTTCACTATTATGCACGTGGTAGATAATTAAGGATCAACAATGTCCATTTATGCTTTAAACTAAATAAAACTTCAAATAACCAAGAAAGATTTTATATTAATATTATTGAATACTATGCATGTGATATTCAAAACTTTGTAAAGTTTTGAATTTAAAAGTCTAAAGTGTTGCATGTGGACTGCCTACATTCCTAGCTACAAAATTAGCATCTTAAATCTAGGAGAAAAAAAAGTGGAATTCATCATAATAATGGGACTTAATTTTAAACGTCAACACTTGACCTTACAGTTAACCTCACATGCGGTGCTTTGAGCTGCGCTGCGCTCTCGGCACGGCAGAGGAGGTGAGTGTGGAGGAAGTCGCTCTGCGGTGTCCGGATGTGGACGTGGCAAAGCGCTGCAGCAGTTCCGCTGAATGTCCGCTTCTGATACCAAGAAGGGATTAGTGAGAAACACCCCGGGACGACATCAGCTTCACAGTTTGTCGGCCACCGGCTTTCACTGTTTACCCCAAACAGAGGATAGCCTAACTATTCACAACACTTTGGAGGTATGTTTCGTTTCAAAAAAACAGTTAATGTGTGACAACTCTGCCCGGCTCGGCAACGGAGCTTGTTTTTTTTGCTGCTTTTGCTACATTTGCTAATGCTAGTTAATGCTAAGGTACGGCTAGCATCGCCCTGCGAAAATAGCTGCCGATTGCTAGCATGGCTAACGTCAGGAGGCTAACACTTGCTACCTGTGGTTATTTGGTCACAGCTGATTCGACCACTGCCACTGTCATCACGATTCAAGTAGTTGTTGCTAATGTTAGCAAGCTAGCTTAGCCCTCATGACTGGGGGGTTTGTGAAATCAAAGATGTTGAGAAACGTAACTGTTAAACGTTAACGCCTCGTCTCGCGGCGTAGACTTGTAACAGGTAGCTTTGTCGAGCGTTAACCAGACGTGTTCTTAAGATTATGGTTGACATCACTTGCTAACGTTTGATAGCTAGCAAGCTACTTTTAATGCGGCATTGAGGTAACGTTATTACCGTTAGCACAATGCTACACTCACCAGGTTTACTTTGAATTACGGTTATCACCCTTTTACTCATACAAATCTGGCCTTTGACGTTTACTCGTGTGTTTACTTTACTTAAAAATACCATTCAAATAAGTTTTCTAGCCTTTAACTGAAAGTGCTAGCCCAGGTTCTTGGTTGTGCGACTTAGCTAAGAGAGGTAGATGTGGGTCACTCAGTAGGCCCGACATACTAAATAGCTGTACGACTCCAGCGATTGTATTTCTCGTTGTGGCACCTGCACTGCTGAATTATTCAAAGGCCCCGCTCATTTAGTCCAAGTTTGTCTGTTAGCTGATACTCATCTCCCTGTCATATAAGTTAGGCCAGGCTCCAGAAGCCAAGTGAGAAAAACAACGCCAGTAGTGCGCTTTTGTTAGCTAGGTTCAAATTGACATGTGAGATGCAGGAGTTATCATGCTCATCGAGTTGACTGCCCCACTAAGTTACCTTTAAGGGGGTCTTCTCATGACTCAAATGTTATGATCTGTAAACACCTAAATGAGGAGCATGCGGGAGTCCTGTTGACATTACCACATGAGCTGAGAGAGTATTAATTACTTAGTTTATACTAAGCCTTGTAGTTTGTGTCTGATTTGTTTCATATGATTGTGAATGTTTTGTGAAATTTTGTCCAATTTAAGTGATTTGAGTTCATGTCAGTGTGAGTACTGTGTCTAAGCAAGTAGCCCTTTCATTCTAAGCATTCATTGTATAGTTTGTGCAACTGAATGGTAAGTGACTAAGATGCTAGCTGTGGGTGTGGCCAAAGCAAACACAACAAAGCTAATAAAGGTGTCTCTGAACCAGGAAGCAGTACTGTCACAGGAAAGTTTGACTTGTGTCTCACTGTAGATTGAGCTAATTGACACGCTGGCTGATTGTGTTTTCCTGTTTTTGAGTTCCGGTGCAAAGTGCTGACAAACTCAGATTGGGGTCAGTTTATGTCTTAGGGCTCCACCTGTTTTTAGTTGTAAACAGAACGGACTATCTAACCTTAACTCCTCCCTTAAAGAGGAGGTCAAAGTAGATGTTCTCTCTGAAATCAAATGTATGTATTTTTTTATGTTCTGTTTGTCGTTCATAGTTTCTCTATGAGTGAGAAGCATGGGTAGATTGTCTACGCTCCTGGAAAAAACAAGGTGTCCCTTCAGGCTGAGAACTTGAGACTGTCACAACAGCCTTTTACAGCCAAAAAAATCCTTTTACCATTGGCTTTTACAGTCCAGGTGTCCTGGTAGTGGCAGACCAAACAAGTTTATTCTTAAATTATGATACTGTGTGACTGTTAATGATTGCTTCACAATTTCGTCCAGATTTAGGGATGAACTGAGGATGAATGTAAACCAGCACACTCCAATGGCCTCTCCATACGGCCAGCCTCAGCCTGGCTATGGGCAGCCTGGCTACGCACCCCTGGATGGGGGATACCCCGCACCCTACGCACCCTATAACGGCCCCTCTTCAGCCTACCAGCCGGGGGCTCCACCACAAGGTAAGCCTGCTTTTTTTTGACTAGGTTTGTATATGAGTGAGTTGACAGAGAGACACCTGGTCAGCTGTGATGCTCTTCAAGCACTCATCAAGCCATAACCTTGGAGTGTCCTTCTACCTGCATCCTGCTCTGTGATTGTTCATGTATGTGTGAGAACAACTCTGTGCTTGTGCATACTAATCTGAATCTTGACTGCCCTCTCATTTCTCTGCATTGCTTTATACATACCCTTACATCTCTCTGTATTTGCCCTCTTTCCCTATTTTCTTGTATTTCAGGTTATTCTCCTTTCACAAGCTTTCCCTCTAAGGCTGTGGCTGCCAACCCAGTCTCTGACCTCTCCTCTCCTCTTGACTTAGGTAACTGCCTCCTCTCTTGTTCTTGCTCATCTCACAATCCATGTGCTCTGCAATCATCAAATCCTCTCTGTACCTGCAAGCATTATTCCTGCTGCCTTGAACCTTTCTCATTATATAATCATGGTAGACTTTTTCTACATAACATTGACCGTTAAGCTCAGCGGTCAACCAGTTACGAGTCTTTTTATTACCTTATGTTGGTATAACTGAGAAATGTGAATTCTAATTTAATGCAAAATGTTTCAAATTCAATCTCTGTATCCACCAGTAGCATATATTTTCCATTTTTGTTCACATTTTTGTTTATTTTTCTTTTTGTCTGAGTGTGGATTTCACTTTTTTTTAAAAAATTTTTTTTTATACTACTCTACTAACTTTTTCTAATGACTACATGTTAAAACAGCAAGTTTTGCTTGATTTTACTGACTGGACAGCAACAACCTAAAGTTGTTAGATATCTGTTTATTTTCAGCCTCGATCAGATTACTGGTCCATTAAATTTAACTGACCCTCTTAGCACACTGTCCTTACTAGCCTGGTTTCAGTTTGTAGTGTGTGCTCATAACCTCAGAGGAAAAATCAGGAAATGTAATTGGTCACTTCTAAAAATGTATTTGGGCACCGCAGTGGCCTGTAGCCATGAGCCATCTCATTGCACAAGAAAGATTGTTATTAGATGATTATTGCAGGTGTGTGTGTGGTGAGTGTGAACTTTTTTCCCTGCATTTCAGGTCCTGCCAGGGGTCCTCCTGTCTCTGGAGCACCTCCTGTCTCTGGAGCCCCCCCTGTCTCAGCGCCTCAACCATATAATCAGTACAGTCACAGTCAAGGGGACATGCAGAATGGACCCCCGCTAATGACACAGGCACCACCCAGGTAAGAACATGTTTATTGACTGTTCAGAAGTGTATTTAGGCCTTAGGTGGATCAGAATTACACTCAATATCTGACACTGCTTAAGGTGTGTTCACTCATAGCAGCTTATTAAAATTCTGCAGTTCACTTCGTAAGCTCAGCCCGTTCAAGCGAGTGGCAGAATCCATTTAAACAAACCAAACAACTGCTCCGAGGCTGCCTGAAAGACTTGGTGCTCCTCCAAGAAGACTGTCATGTTGGTTATTTAGGAGTGAAAGTGGACAAACCCACCAAAAGCTTATTATTCAAAAACTCACTTAACATGATGTGTGACAAGAAAGAGATTTTGAATTGTATTAGACAACAGTTGCTCAGTCTTAATTGCCCTAGCAATAAAAATAAACCAAGAGAAAACTAGAATTCCAGTTGCTGCTTTTATCCAGTTTTCTTTTCTATTATGTGCTGGTATTAAATACAAAAAAAAATCATTTGGCTGAATTGTAAAAAAATCAAAGGGTCCTAGTTAAAATTATACTGAAAGGAGCTGCTGCAGGAAACTCTACTGTTAGGATGAACAAGTTTATCAAGGTTAGCTCAACAGATGAAAAGCAGTATGTAGTTAAAGCCCAGAGCTGTAGGTGAAACACAGGTAGCTCAGTAAGTACGTCATGTAATTGGGTAAATATATATTTTGCAGTAACCTGGTCACTGTAATTCCATGTTTGCAAGCAGCAGGTCTGTGATCAGATTTCTCCAACAGAACTTTGCAGGCATGGCTTTCTTATCTTACCTGTTTTAAGGGTTAGACCAAAGATACTGCATCAGTCAATCCTGAGTATTTTTATGTGTGTGTTTGTGTGTGTTGGAGAAGACTGACAGCCCACTGAGCAACAGACAGACAGACAGTGCTCTCGGCGTGATTTGTCTGAATTTTACAATATTCAAATGTTAAGCTGTATAATTTGTCTTTTTAATACATCTAGAAGCTACTTTGTATTATTTTCGATTTTAGTCAGATTTTGAATGGGAGCTCTCCTTTTATGAAATAGTTCTGTTGATGGTTCCTCGGTGTGAAACCTTTTTTCCTGCACTAGTTAATTTAAAAGACCATCAAATTGGTACTATTAAACATCAAACAAGAAATCGGCTCTCTCCAGGAGAAGTACAGCGAGGGAAACCAGGTTTCTCGATTGAATGATGTGTAAGAAATCAGTCTGCTGTGGACACCTGACTGCAGCCTGGTTGCTTAATTGCATGTAAATTCACTGAAAGATTTGTGCGTTTCCAGGCCTGCTGTGTCTCAGCCATACAACCCGGGAGCTGTGAACCTGTCAGGGCCGCATCCCTCGTATCCCCATCACTACGGAGCCCAACCCACAATGCAGCAGGTCACTAACCAGATGACTGGGATGCAGATCACATCTGGACCACCAACCCCTGCAGGGCCAGGATATGGTAAAGTTATACCTGAGTCTGATGTAATTTATTTTACAGTCTGAATGGTGAAAAACTCATGGACGTAAACCTGCAGATAATCACACAGTTTCTCTCTCTCTCCTCAGCTCCACCTCACAGCTCCCAGCCACCTGCCAGCACCGCCTACTCAGCTGCACCTCCGCCCTCCTACACCCAAGCCCCTCTCCCAGCGTCCTCTGCTCCGACCCAGCCGCCACCTCCCAGTGGCCCTGCAGCCTCTCAGCAATACTACGGAGGCCCTCCACCTCCTTCTCAACAGCCATTCAACTCTGCTCTTCCCCCTACCTCTCAACAGCCGTTCACCTCTTCCGCGCCTCCTCCCTCCTCTCAGCAAACCTTTCCTCCCTCCTCCTACTCGGGTCCAGTGCCTCCACCCAGCCAAGCTCCTGCTCCTCCAGCATCCCAGCCACAGCAGCCCTTCTCTCAGAACCAACCCCCCTTCTCCTCAGCACCTCCACCTGTCAGCCAGCCTGCCTTCATGTCCAGCCCGCCTTCTTCTGCCCAAGGCTCCTTCCCACCTAGAGCGCCCCCTCCTTCCTCTCAGCCTGGGTCTTTTCCTCCTCCTGGTCCTCCTCCAACATCCCTTCCCTCTGGCCAGTACCCAGGCCCCATGCCTCACCAAAAGCTCCCTCTCCTTTTTTAACCTCCTCCTCCTCCTCCTCCTATTATCAGTT
>JAQMCX010000033.1:3617357-3637986 GCA_029814765.1 Acanthurus leucopareius
CAGCATCCCAGCCACAGCAGCCCTTCTCTCAGAACCAACACCCCTTCTCCTCAGCACCTCCACCTGTTAGCCAGCCTGCCTTCATGTCCAGCCCGCCTCCTTCTGCCCAAGGCTCCTTCCCACCTAGAGCGCCACCTCCTTCCTCTCAGCCTGGGTCTTTTCCTCCTCCTGGTCCTCCTCAAACATCCCTTCCCTCTGGCCAGGACCAAGGCCCCATGCCTCACCAGCAGCAGCCACCCTCATCCCAGCCATCCCCCTACCACTCAGGCCCCCCTCTTCCCACTGCTCAGATGCCCCCCACCTCCATGGCCCAGAGCAACCACCTGCCTCCAGGACCACAGGGCCCACCAGGCCCCCACGGGCCCCTGCAGCAGCCTCCACCTCAGCCCGGCATGCAGGGAGGATTCCCTCCTCAGCAGAATGGTAAAGAGACGGCAGCTCAGTTGAAGCTAAATAGATATTAGGTGTTTTCTTCATTGCTGAGCTGTTTTTTTGTTCCCCTCAGGTGCGTTCGGGCAGGTGAGAGGCCCTCAGCCTGGATATGCAGGCCCGTATCCTGGGCAACCAAACTATGGAGCCCCTGCACCTGCACCGGCTCCTGCTCCACCTGCACAGAAGAGACTTGACCCTGATGCCATTCCCAGCCCGGTGAGCAGACACAAACACACACGTTGTTGATACTAAACATTTAGCAAATGGTCAATATGTGACTAAATGTCAGATTGATGTGAATATCATTATCATTGGCAATCACCTTTTTAGGTGATACGGACAGGAAATCATAACTCTATTCTCTGGGTGAATGGCGTATTTATCTGAGTATTCAGATGTAAGACAATGCCACATTTTAGGTATCACAACAAGGCTGGTCGATAAGGAGTCAAATATCAAGATATTTTTGACCACGCACTTCAGTATTGATATTTGGCCAATATTGTAAACTATTTGTTTCATTTTGTAGATAATCATTTCAAAAAATGATCATCATTTATGCAGAAATGGTGACTAATATGTTAATGGCAAACAATAGACCGGCTACAGCGGTCTGATGATCTCAGAAAAGTGCATCACTGAACTGTAATGCTGCCTTAATAACCAGGAAAAAGAAAACATCTATAACTGTATCCAAGATTTAAGACAACATTTCATCTTGTATCAATATATCAGAATAATACGGATATATTGCTCAGCCATAAATCAAAGTTTGTGCAACTAAAGGATCTCCATGCTCTCATGTGTGCTGTGGGACAGTTTTTACGGCACGTGTGAGTGTATTGTTGTGTTTATTGTCATAATGTTGTTTTTAATGCAGCCTCTCCTGCCAGCCCTCTGTGGAACAAGTGCTGATATTAATCTAAAGGGGGTTTTACCTGTTACAACTAGAAATTATGTTATATGTTAATATATTGAATTTTAAAAATGTTTCTATAATCATTTTGATATTTCCAATTTGTCTATGACCTTCTTTACATTTAAAGCTGCTTAGCATGTGTGTCAGGCTACTGGCATATGAGTCTATATCTACTTGCACTTGACTGTCATAGCCTATAGTACCACTAATCTACTCATATAATCAATACTACCGATCAGTTTCTATCTGACTAATAACAATGCTGCCTGCTGCTCAGCATAGTCTTGCTGAGTTTTCTCTTCTCACACTCCTTTTTATATTTTCAGTCTTTGTATTCATTTATTTTGTCCTGTTTTGCACAATTTTGCTGGACAAACTTTTGAATGTAAAGCAAGCGTCTGACATGCCGGCTGTGCAGAAATCAAGACATAGAATAGATCCAGACGCTATCCCCAGCCCAGTAAGTTTCCTGTGTGCCTGCATTTTGCTCCGCTTCATCCTGTCCTCTCTGCATGCTTGTACTAACCCACAGCCTCCAACCTTGCTTCTTCACTTTTAACCTCTCAAAGTCAGCAACAGTCACAATGTGAAAGATGGGCTCCTGTTGGAAATAAGAAAAAAACTTGAGTCAGTCCTCCGTGCTAATGTTAGTGTGTTTTACCTGAACCTGACCTGTCAAATAAGACTGGAAATATACACTGATGCTGTACATCCCTTATGCTTTTTAGCATTTTATTACCTAAAATATTCCTGCTGTAATGCAGAAAAACATGTCACAATCTGAAAAAGACACAATTGTTTAAATTAAATGAGTGGTAATAGTTGTGTAGTATTTTAGTAAAAATGCTCATTTGGTTTTTTTGGACTTGTAAGACTGAAAGCTAAATATGAGGCTACTTAGCATAAAGGTTAGCATAAAGTCTGGAAACAGCTGATCTAGCTTTGTCAAAAAGGAAAAAGTCTCGCCATCAACACCTGTAAAGCTCACTTCAAAACATGTTTTATCATGTGTGTTTAATCGGTAGATAACCTTTTTAAAAAGAACAAATCTGCACTTTAAAGTGTGACTTTATAAGAATCATATTTGTGTCTTAAAAACTGCAATGAGGATTTATTCTCAACAAGCATTGTATTAATGTGGCCCCACTTTTCCTCTCACTTACCATCACATGCTTTAGATCCACTAACCCTGTGTCGGTTGTCCCTCCTGCCTCTGTTACTTCACTGTTTCTGTGTGTTTGATCAGGACTTTGAGGCAGCCCATCTTAGTTGTGACAGCTTGAGCACTTGGGATTTTTGGGGGTTTTCCCGTCATCAGACTCAGACAGCCACACTTTTAAAACCTCGTGTCTGTCCTCTGCATGCTGGCCTGCACTGTTTTGACTCACCCACAGTTCCTTGCATTAACGGCATGCCTTGATAAATCCTGTCTTTTTTCCTGAGAATTTTAAAAAGTGTTGTTTTTAAGTCAGTTTATAATATTAGTGGGTCTACAAAAGTCACTTTAGCATGAATTTGAACCATGTGTCATCTGGCTTGACTGTGACATTTTTTATCCACAGATGTTGATGGGCTTTCAGTTTGTGCTTAGTAGCTGCAGGTGTGTGTTTGTGTGTATGCGTGTCTGTACGTTGAGGTTGTGCGAAAGTCATCTGTATCCTGCATGGGTGGTAAATGTTCCTCTTGTAGACTTTATGAGGCCTGGAAACAGTTTGTCATGTGCACTTGAATGTGTGTATTTCTGCTGTAAGCATGTATGAAGGTTGTGATGTATTTGCCCTCCTCTCTGCGATTTAGATCCAAGTAATAGAAGATGACAAGGCAAAGTGCACCGAGCCATTCACCACAGGGGTCAGAGGTCAGGCCCCACCGCTGGTCACTACTAACTTCCAGGTCAAAGACCAAGGTAGGTGCTGCTTCCTGTGAACACGCCCACATCTGGTTAAATCTGGGAAAGTAAGTTAGACCATGTGGTTTCTGTGATTTTAACGGAGTATGTGTGTTTAGGGAACGCCAGTCCCAGGTTTGTCCGCTGTACGGCCTATAACATGCCTTGCACAGCTGATATGGCCAAGCAGTCTCAGGTGCCACTGGCTGCTGTCATCAAGCCCCTCGCCACACTGCCGCTAGACGAGGTGAGCGATGCCCCCTCCTCTTTCCTCTGTCTGTCCTGTGTTGTAAATGTGTTAAGCCCTTTTTAAACAGATCTCATGTTTTGGATAACATCTAAACTGTTGCTGTTACTGCATAAAACAGTGCACCCTGAGAGATTTGAGGTGCTTTAAAATTTGTCAGGCTGTTCCTGTTGTGCACATATGGAGCGTTGCACAGTAAAGAGCATGCAGCAGGCACAAGATTTAACCACAGTAGGTCAGTATCACGAGTTGCATCGCTTGATATTTAGTTTTCACCCTGAATCTGATTATAAAAAGATTATTTTTCAGGGCAGTGCATGATATGTAGTTATTATTACAGGATTCCTGTAACGTCAGCAGGATTATCTGGCTCAGATTCACGTAGGTGGGAGTGGCTGCATGACCTTGTTTCATGTATTTCACCACATGTGTAACTATTATCCATTTGGACCAGTTTTATGTTACAACTTCTTGGCAGGAAAATGCAGCCTTACATAAAAAAAGGGTCTAAGTATTCACTGATACGAGGGCGGCACACCTTTAATCCTGTTGTAGTATTTGCCTTCATATCAGGGCTTTAGATAAAGTCGCCCATATAAACAAATTGTTTGAATCCACTTATTTACCCCCCTCATTGCGTCCTCCTTCAGAGCCCTCCATACCTGGTGGATCATGGCGAGGGTGGTCCAATCCGCTGCAACCGCTGCAAAGCCTACATGTGTCCATACATGCAATTCATAGAGGGAGGTCGTCGCTTCCAGTGCGGGTTTTGCAGCTGTGTCACAGAGGGTGAGTTTGTGTCTGTGCTCATGTATTTCAATATGTTTTTCTCAACTGAACTTGCTGTACTGATGTTGTTTTCTTGTTTCCCAAAGTGCCTCCACATTACTTCCAGCATCTGGACCACACTGGTAAGAGGGTGGACTGCTACGACAGGCCAGAGCTTTCACTGGGCAGCTACGAGTTCCTGGCCACTGTCGACTATTGTAAGGTGAGTCCAAGTACCAGGAGGGTTCCTCTGTGCAGGAAAAAACTTGTTGCTCTTTGGACTCATAGACTCATGGAATTTAAACGGTCTTTCTTTGTGACAAAAACAAAAGATGCCATTTTCAAAACTGGGTTCTTGTGGGTCAAAGATACTAAGGAGCCACAGGATTATTTGCAAGCTTGTTCTAAATCAATGATGAAAGTAAATTCTTAAGGAGTGAATTTAACTTTAATTTGAATTGGAAATAAATATTTTTAATAACTATGATGTTTTATTGATACATCAAACTGAGACTAAATCAGACATCTAATTCTCATATTAATGCACGACTTCATGCGTAATATTTACTTTTCTCCAATAGAATAACAAGCTTCCTCAGCCTCCAGCCTTCATCTTCCTTATCGACGTGTCCTATAATGCTATAAAGAGCGGCATGGTCAGCATCGTCTGCCAGGAGCTCAAGACCCTCCTCGACTATCTGCCCAGGTATTAAAACATATGAACTCGCAATGGATGGAGAGGAAAAGAACAGGGGAAAGAGTGAACACAGTGTTGGATTATACGCTCAATTGCACCGTTCTGCTCTGTTTCTGCGTTCAGGGAGAACCCAGAGATGGACTCTATAGTGCGGGTGGGTTTTGTCACCTACAACAAGGTTTTGCACTTCTACAACGTCAAGCCGAGCCTGGCCCAGCCCCAGATGTTGGTGGTGTCGGATGTTTCGGACATGTTTGTGCCCCTGCTGGACGGTTTCTTGGTCAACGTCAACGAGAGCCGGCTAGTTATAGAAAGGTAAGAGCTTAATAACCAGACAGACACACAGAAGCAAGTGTATTCATAGACAGTGTGATCCGGTTATGACATGCTGTTTTTGTTTTTGTTTTGTTTTTTTGTAGTTTGCTGGATCAGATCCCAGAAATGTTTGCGGACACCAGGGAGACAGAGACAGTCTTTGGACCTGTGATCCAGGCAGGTCTGGAAGCTCTTAAGGTAAAGAAACAGCAACTGACCAGCAGCCAAAATCTTGATATTAACCCTTGAAAAACTCACAGTTCTGAAAGTGAAAGTAAATAGGAGCGACTCAGCAAGATGACTCAGACAGATCTTGACCTTAACACATCAGGAAACATGGCTCTGAGTCATTACATTGGCCAATGACTAATGTGTTTGTCTGTGTCACTTTCTCAGGCTGCTGACTGTGCAGGGAAGCTGTTTGTGTTTCACACCTCTCTGCCCATCGCCGAGGCTCCTGGGAAACTAAAGAACAGAGAAGACAAGAAGCTTATTGGCACAGATAAAGAGAAGGTGAACACTAGTTTAACAAGTTTGGCTTTATCGTACACTCACTTGTGTTGATACAAAGTGATTTGTTGTGTGTAGCAGCTTAATATGTGTCTCTTTAAGACTCCACACTGATCCTCTTTCCTCCCCTGTCGTCCTCAGTCTCTGTTTCAGCCCCAGGTGAGTTTCTACAACACTCTGGCTAAGGAGTGTGTAGCTCAGGGCTGTTGTGTGGATCTCTTCCTCTTCCCAAACCAGTATGTGGACCTTGCAACGTTAGGGGTGGTTCCTGTCTCCACCGGAGGTTCTGTCTACAAATACACCTACTTCCAGGTGAGAGAGAGTCACAACACAGGATTTATGACGCACTGTATCCCAGAAAATGCTGCTGTTTGTCTTCAGTGGTTTTTGCTTTGATTGCTTGCTTTGATTGGGAAACCAGCTGGATCTTTGCCACTGAATAACGTGTAAGTTTTGTGCATAACACGTGTTTTGTTTTCGTTCACAGGCTCAGTCAGACAAAGAAAGATTCCTTAACGACCTCAGAAGAGACGTTCAGAAACTAGTAGGGTTTGATGCCGTCATGAGGGTGCGAACCAGCACAGGTGAAGCTTTGACACTTGAATGCACACACACACACCAAAAGACCGAAAGATATGCGACAACTTATTTATGATCCCTCCTCCCCCGCCTCCATCCCCTCCCTCCCCTCAGGCATCAGAGCGACAGACTTCTTCGGCTCCTTCTTCATGAGTAACACCACAGATGTGGAGCTCGCGGGCCTGGACTGTGACAAGGCCATCACTGTCGAGTTCAAACACGATGACAAGCTCAGCGAGGAAACGGGGGCACTCATGCAGGTGTGCGACGAAGAAAAAAACATATTTCATTCATTGTTTCCAAATCAAAATGTTTCATGAGTCAGATAGCTGCTGCTTTTATATCCTACAAGGCCCCATGGTTAATTGTTGTCACCTAATCTGGCATCAAATCAATCAGTCTACTCATCCGACATCAAATCCAGCTAATATTAGTCATCTTTGATGACAGCTAGCAAGATCTGAAGGTCCAGTGATTTGGAGTCATTGTGTTAAAGCTGAGACACAAATGAATAAACCAACAAAACAGTGCCCTTTTTTAATGACCTCACTATGAACATTGAGTGACACATTTTCTATAACTATAGTTGGCATTGCACAAGCCAGTTTGTTTTTTGTGTAAAATGCTCTCATCCTGATTGTTTTCCTGTAGTGTGCCGTGCTTTACACCAGCTGCAGCGGACAGAGGCGCCTCCGCGTCCACAACATGGCGGTCAACTGCTGCTCTCAGCTGGCTGACCTCTACCGCAACTGTGAGACCGACACAATCATCAACTTCTTCTCCAAATATGGTGAGACAGAATATCCTTGTCATCGTTATTCAATCCAAGCTTAGGGGATTGTCAGAGAGCGTTCAATACAAATGCACACATTCAGAGTTGTACTTAGAAAGTTTGAAAAAGATGTGAGGGGAAAAATTAATGTGTAACAGTTCGTTTAAATGTGATCAAGCAACTCCAAACTGATCCAGTGGAGCTGCAAAGTAGTAATGTAATTGGTTTTCTTTTGGACATCAGTCTAATCAATCTCAATTTTCTAATTAATCAGTGCAGTCTAATTTAATTTACAGACAATTAGCTACTTATTTATTAATACAAATTCCTGGTTGTAAACAGATTAGTTGCTGCTGTCACAGTTCATGTGTGTTTTTGTGTGGTGCAGCTCTCCGTGGCGTCCTCAGCAACCCCACGAAGGCGGTGAGAGACACTCTGGTCAACCAGTGTGCTCAGATTCTGGCCTGCTACCGAAAGAACTGTGCGAGCCCGTCATCAGCTGGTCAGGTACTGAGAAAACCCTGCATGTACTGAACATATATCAGCAAACATCACACGAGTGATCACTTTGAGCAACACCGAGTGCTTAATGAGGATCACATGCAGATTTTTTCATTCTGCATCACAGTCAGTGTCAGAGATTTCTAAGGCTGAATTTATTCAAATTAGATGATCATAAAGTGTCACTTTAATCATTTTAATCCCTCTCTGTGTGTGTTTCCAGCTGATCCTCCCTGAGTGCATGAAGCTGCTACCTGTCTATCTGAACTGTGTGCTGAAGAGCGACGTGCTGCTGCCGGGCGCCGACGTCTCATTGGACGACCGGGCCTACCTGAGGCAGCTGATCAGCTGCATGGACGTCACAGAGAGCCACGTCTTCTTCTACCCTCGCTTGCTACCACTGGTAAGAATAAACACACACACTTTTGTATAATTGCTCCGAGGGTAACTCATTGACATAAAGCACCTCGTAGTCCTTCACCCTAATCTTAACCTCAATCTAACCCTGACAAAACTTAATCTTAATCTTCAAAAAGCGGTCTGGACTCATGAGGAAAGGAGGTCCTCCTGTCACTTCATTTATTGGATGATTTGTTGTGATGATAAAGCCTCTAATTTTGAGTCCATTTATCTGTTTTGGAGCTCAGGACCAGAGTCCTTTGTTTTCTTTGAACCCTGACAAACTTAAAATAGCGCCACCTGTGCAAAAACATGCATTTTATATGAGCTGAAGCATTTTGTCTGATCTTCAAAGAGGCGAGGCTCATATTTGGTCTGCATTTTCATTACAATAAGTGTTTGCTTCTCTCTCTCACTATGATAATAATCCGTGTGTTATTATTAATACTGTTTCATCATACCAGAATAAATCTGCATATTCATGCTCTCATAGAACAAAGAACCAGATACAAAGCTTGTTTTGATGACAGTCATTTTGAACTTTCTCCAACACTGTTTTTTTTTTTTTTATCACTGGAAGGATGTAAGTTGCTGGTTGCCTTTTAATGAAAACTCTGCAGCATTGTGAACTTAATTAGCGTTGTGTTAAAACAGCACAGATGGCTGCGTTGGTGTTGTGTAAAGTACCGATGAGACACCTTTCAGGAGTCGAGTCAGAGTAACAGATCAATGTTCAGAGACACGTTTTTCATTTACAGCAGCAATAATGTTACATTTATCACAATAATCTTGAGGTAAACATGGAAATATAACGTCCTTATTACAAATTAATCTGTCAGAAATGTATGCTTGCATGCATTTATTCGCCATCGTAGCATCTTGTTTATTTGGAAAACCCTAAAAGAACGATGTTTTTCTGCTGCATATAAAACGTGAGCTTTGCATACTTTTTTGTTTAAAATACATTAAAATGAAAAGACCACAGGATTCTTCACTCTTTTATTTGTCTGAGTCTGTTAATGCAAATATTTTGTATTTGTTAACCTATTTCTATGATTTCTAGAATATAAAATTCACCTTTTGGAAGCCTTTCGTGGTTTTGTGCTTGAGTCTAAGCTCTTATTTAAATGCCAAGTGTTGTGTTGCGTCAAAACTTAATTCGGCTTGCCTTATCACACGCTTCAAACATCAACAAAACACGTCTCTGTTCATCTCTGCTGTTCAAACATGCTCATATTTGCAGAGGTAGAAGCTGAAGCAGTTTATTGACTAAATGTTTGAGCAAATGCAGTGAAGCTAACAGTCATTGTAATTCCTCTAATGCTGTTTCTTCTCTTTGACTCTACAGACAAAGTTGGAAAGCGGGTCGTTGCCTGTGGCGGTGAGGGACTCAGAGGAGAGGCTGTCGAAAGGCGGAGTTTATCTCCTGGAGACGGGAATCCACCTCTTCCTGTGGGTGGGAGCCAGCGTTCAGCAGGAGCTGCTGCTCAACATCTTCGGCACGCCGAGCTTCAGCCAGATAGACCCAAGCATGGTGAGAGCAAGGGATGCCTGCGAGGGATGTTCACTGACTGCAGCTTTAACTTAGCTTGTGTCTAAATTAAACAAGTTGCACTTTGCTCTATTGTCTCGTTTAATTCCTCAAAGATTTGCTGATATCTTCAGCAACATGGTGTTAAAGATTGTATTTAGTTAATTTCTTTTTAACAAAACATATTAAATCTTAACTTGTCGATGTTTTTGTGTACCTGCTCTGTGTTTCAGACAAGCCTGCCTGTGCTGGACAACCCTTTCTCTCAGAGACTCAGAGAGATCATCGACTCCTTCAGAGCTCAGCGATCACGATACATGAAGGTGAACTTTCTCTTTTCCTTGTTAGCTCTCTGATGTCTTTATATCCAAACTCTTTGTGTCCCTCTGGTGTCATTTCTCTGTCCTGTTCAGGTCAATTTGGTAACTGAATGTCAACATCAATACCACAACATAGTTTTTACCTTTTTTTTTCCATTTCATCAAAGGATGGCAAACTTTTCAATTTACTGGTGTCAAAATAAAGCAGGCAAACAAGATGTTTGTCTTGATGAAACTATCTAAATTTCTAAAATAAAAAGGATTAACTGGTAGATATTTGAAGTAAAATGTTTCCAAGTGTATAATGTCAACTCTTGACACTTAAAGTATAGCTAAAACAATTTGATTAGTTTATAAACAGAAAATTAATTTAAAACTTCCCTTTTTTTTAGTAGTTATGACTGTCAGACAAAATGAGGAACTTGTAAAGATCACAGTTTAAAGCCCATTCCAGCATAAATGGCTCTGTCACTATTTGGCTGAGACGTGGCTGATCACAACCACTGAAGACAGTGATGGTGATATCATTGACTGTGCTGCAGCGAGTTCAGAAGCAGCTTTCTGCTCTGCTTCACAGAGAAAAAACAGCAGGTCTATCATCGACAGAAACCAGACTGGGCCAGACAGGAAGTCAGACACAAAAACAGCATAGAGAATATAGTCAATTTTCAAAATAAAACCCCCCAGTCAGACTTAATGATCAGATTTCATCACTAAACAGACATACAGCAGACCAAAAAAAGAAAAGCCATTAAACTACATGTAAAACTTTTCCATGAAAAACACTTAATCAAATGACTTAAATGACTTAATCAAAAAAAATTGGGGTTAAATCACCAGACAAATCACTTAACTTCTGAAAGTCATGTGGAGGCAGAACAAAACCTCATTGGAGATGTGATGTTTCAGAGCAGTTTTAAACATTTTCTGATTTTTTTATTGACAAATAAACAATGACGTATCAGTTAATTTCCGCCCAACATGACAGTTCTATGATGCTAAATGATGCGGCCATATTTCGGTCATCAACACCCAGCCCTCCTCCTGCATCCTCTCCTCTTTCTCACACTCCTCCCTCCTCTCGTTGGCAGCTGATGGTGGTGAAACAGGAAGACAGAACTGAGCTGATATTCAGGCACTTCTTGGTCGAGGACAAGAGCGCCAGCGGGGGAGCGTCGTACGTGGACTTCCTGTGTCACATGCACAAGGAGATCCGCCAGCTTCTCAGCTAGGCCTACAAAACTCCCACCTTCACCTCCCCCCTCCTCCCCCTCCTCCTGGTCCACCCCTCCTTGTCAAAGAAAGCGCTTTATCTCTCTCTTCTTTTTTTTTTTTTTTTTTTTTTAAACCTAATAAACTAAAGCTCTGCTCGCCGTCTGTCAGTTGAACATCAGAGACCAGCTGGCAGATCTCGTCGTGTGTGTATGTGTGTGAGTGTGTGTCTGCAAGAGAAAGTGTGTGTAAAAAGAGAGAGAGAGAGTCTGATGTTAATAGAGCTTTACTCTGCCTCAAATCTACTGCTCCAACACAGCCGGAGCCAAATAACTGACGAGGGAGGGTAATGTATATACACAAGTGAACAATTATGTATGCAACAGACTTGAGTGAGTGTCAGAGATGGCTGATGTTGACTGTAGTTGGTGTACTGTCTGTATTACAAGCACTGAAAGGCTGTTTTGGGTGAATAAACGACCCTCTGATAGCAAAACACTTTTTATATGATTGAATCCCAATAGAGTGAAGGACACCTACGTACCAAGACATAAGTGAAATTAAATAAACGCTGTTCTTTCTGTCTCTTCTCTCCTTTTAATCATGGCCTTAGTGACCCCCCCACCCTCCACCTCCCCCCAAGCTGCTCCGATCATTCATAATATGTGTATGTGTGTTTCCAGATGTGCGATGATTCGTCGCCCATTGCCCAATTATTATTTCCTGGTGTGTCTCCAGGTGTGAGCGTCTGAATTTTAAGCCTAGATTTAAAAGCTCAAACTGGAGTCTGATGAAGCTTCGGCCTCCAGAAAGCATTCAAGAAGTGTTTTAAAGTGCAACATCAACAACAACAACATCAACAAGGTGCACATGGTTGCTGTGACTGTCATCGCAGTAACTGTTATGATCCAGATTTGTTTTAAATCAGCTTCAGTTGAGTTTTTTTTTTTGTCAACGATGCAAACATCTGGTGCAGAAGCTTTCATGTCTATGCAGCAAAGAGAAAAGACCAGGCACAAAATGAAATAAAGAACAAAAGACAAAAAAAAACAAAACAAAACAAAAAAAACAAAACAAATGGAGGACAGGTGGGAACTTTTGATCCAAGCATCACAGCGATGGAAAATTTCTCCTCATGAATCGTTTTGTTGTGGATGATTCTGCCTGTTGATGTCGAGTAGTGCTGCAAACTTTATAGAAATCTGAATTTTTTTGGTTGTTTAAAAAAAAAAAAGCATTAAATTTCCAGCAGACAGGGACGAGCACAGCAGAGAAATGGACATCAGTTTAATGTTTGCAATTTTTTTTTTTTGAGTTGTCTCCGCACTGGCTTTGTTCAGTGTGTAAATAAAATATATAATCTGTACAGAATTAATAGAGTAACAAGGTTGAAGACTCCGCCTGAACAGCTGTGGTTAGTTGGTTGGTGGTTGATTTCTCTGTCAAAAAAGAGCCCAAATATAAAATCACAGCTCTTTTGACTGAAGAGAGGAAGACGCCTTGACTGGCTTTTTGATATGTTTGTGTGTGTGCGTGTGTGTGTGTGTGTGTGCACGTGTGCGTGTGTGAGTGTGAGTGAGTGAGTGAGTGAGTGGGAGGTATGATAGTGTGCGTGTGAGTGTGTGTGTAGTGTGTGTGAATGTGGGGTCGGTCCTGGTGAATTTCTCCTGAGGAACAGAGGGATCAGCCAACACACACACACACACACATACATACACATACATACATATATATCCATGAGATTAAATTCAGTCTTCATTATTTTTTTTTTCTTTCTGTTCCTTTTTTAAAACAAATGTGACTTCTGTGTTTGTTTGGTGTGTGTGCAGCCCTCTGTTCCATCTTTGTGTTCACTGACCTTGATTGACCCACCGTCTTGACTGTAATCTTAATTTCTGTTCCCCCCCTTATTTTTTTTTTTTTTCATTGCCTCTTGGGACTGCTAATAAAATGATTGTTGAAAGTGAAAACTCCACATCGTCCTCCTTTCTCTGGTGGCTTTTTGTTTGTATGTATACTGATGAAAAGATTTTATTGCAAACAAAACACATTTTAAAATCAGTTTAATTCATATCACTGTGCATGACTTCTGCAACACCTTATTAACCCTTTTTCCTCACTTTTTTTCCTCAAAATTACAAAAACTTATTTCTGAGTATCAACCATTCAGACAGATTTTGTTTCATAAGTTCAAGTTTTAAGAATTATTCCCCAACTCTTCTTTCATATAATGGAAATTCCAACATCCCTTTTTAACTTTAATCACATGCTAAGCCATTAAAAATAATAATTTATGACAAACAGTCTGGTCTGTGGGCACTTCACAGTAACATCGACATAAAGAGAAATGGTGGAGTTATCTAAATTGAATTATCCACTCTATCCACTAGAGGGCACTACTCTTGGTACACTACTACTACACTACTCTACTACTCTTGGTCACAGTTTTGGGAGTCATGTAATAAAATATTCATGTATATTTTGTGTTCATGTAAAAATAAATAAACTGCTGATGATAAATCTTTATCAAATTATTAGAAATCTCAGATATTCTGTACAGTTTCAATTAAGCAGTTTACATTTCCTGCAAAACATCTTACTTTAATATCAGGGTGGATTAACCTTTTAACAAGGACGTGCACCTGCCATCATGAGAAGACAAAAAGAAACAATAAAATAAAAAAATATAAAATAAGTATTAATATTTCTCCACCTGCCTGTGCTTTAATGCAATTTCGGTGTGGTTCCGACAAGTTTTGATCATTTTTTATTGTTAAAATCGCTGAAATCCTGTATTTCTTGTTCAAATACAACGGAGAGACGAGAGGTGAGGCAGCGCGTGCCTCCCCCCAGATGGCGCAATCCCTCAGAAAGTGGATTGAGCGCGTGACTGTTGCGATTTCTTTGTATTTTTCCAATATCCTACTTGAAGACACTTTAATTATACGTCTTAATTGCCACAGTGTTCGGTAATGTATTTCACATATGTGTGTAATATTTAAGTCTTGTTGATCGGACAAAAATCCACAAGGAAAAAAACGGTGAGGCAGCAGTACCTCTGCCTCACAGACAGGGGGCGAAGGTGAGCCTGAAGGTCAAGAGTTTAATACGCGGTTTACTCTTGCTAAATTTAAAACAACAACAACCAAACTATGGGATACACTGTTGTTGTTTTGTTTTTTTTTGCTAGCTGGAAACATACAGTCAATGGCTGGAAATTGAGGATTTGATTTCGAAGCTAAGAAATTTTTCAAAACTGGACTTTCAAGCAAAACAATAAGAAAAACTGAGAGACCGACGCCGGACATACGAAGTGTGCTTCAAACAACGGGAGTAACTCGCTCTTTAGCAAAAAATATTGGCTTTGTGGCTGTGCTGCCAAAAACCGCCTTTTTTTGCTTTTTTTGACAATGTCTGGACCAAAATTGGTTTCTGTGATTGGAAAAACTTGTCAAGAAGTCTCAGCAAACATGAAGGATCAACTACTCACATCTAAAGTCAGATTTTTGTAAAAACTTTTGGAGCATTACGGATTGATCTGGCTCTGAATGAACAACGGAGACATAATATCAGCATCCACAATGCTAAGGTAAAGCCCCCCCTTCACAAGAGCAAATATGCTTCCTCTTAGCCGCTATTAATTTAAAATTCTTCGAACTGAATTGTGAATTTATGCTACTTTATTGGAATTATGTTTGTAAATCTGACTTTGTGCCTCACCAACCACAAACTTCACCGCACATAACTGCCTTTTAAATGAGTTTAAGGCTCATGAGCGGACAAAAAGAGAAGAAACTTCAGTATGTTGCATGTTTTCAGTGTTATTTTTGGTCAAATCTCAGGCTGTTCAGTGAGTCCGGCTAACATTTAGCACAGGTGGACTGTGGAGTCCACCCAGCCGAGCCAAAACCCCGGGTAGACAGGCTCAGTGAAGGTGGTGTGGAAGGTGTGGAGGAGGGTCAGCGCTCCGCAGGAGACGCTGAAGAAGGACAGAGTCCCCGCTGACCAGTCCAGATAGACTCCCACTGTGTTGGAGCTGGGTGGGACGTTTACAGCGGTGTTCATGCCTTTGTGCCACGTCTTGTAACCGTTTTTGTTGCAGTTTAGTCCCCAGGAGGAGTCGTTTTTGCCGAGCCAGCTGTCGTGACCGTCTCCCTTCCTGCACATCCCCCTGTAGGCTACTCCTATGAAAGCTCTCCCCATCCATTCTGTCTCCCAGTAGCAGCGTCCATTCAGTCCCTCTTTGCACAAAACCTGCGTCCAGAAATCAAACCTTTCTGGGTGATCGGGATGCGGCTGCTTGATCCAACGTGTTGCTTTCCTGTTTTCCTCAGACAGAGAAATGTCTCTCTGTGCTGTGTTTGGGTCCAGAGTGAGTCTGATGGTGTCTGATGAAACAGATCAACAGTGTTAGTTTGTGTTTTTAATGTTTGTCATTGTTGTCTCGTGACTTTTGAAGAGCTGGTTACTCACATTTTTTTGGACCAGGCTGAATCCTGTATTCACCACACTGTTCCACACTGAAACACACCGCAAGAACACAAACTTGAGACACTTTTCATTATCATATTTAGAAAACCACCTGACCAATTTAGCATTTCACTCCTATAAAATTATCAGATTAGTGATGGACAGTTTCTTCTTCTTCAAAAAAGGAACAAAATATCGTACAAACTGAATATATCAGACTTTTTGCAGCTCCCCAAGACATGTATGAAGACTTTTACCTTAAAAATTGGTGGAAATGCCTTATAATAATGCAAAAATGTAAGTGAATCACTCTGGAGATTTAGTTTGTTCAAGTAAAAATTATTTCCCACATGAAGATTATTATAACTTGTATGCCACTGACATTAGAGCCCGACTCAGAGATGATTTTTTAAAAGGTAAATAAAGTCTACAATACATTGTCATTACTGTAATGGTCAGTTACACTGATGAAATTTAAAAAAAAACCCTAACTTTAAGTATTAAGATAAATGTATTAACAGTTTGAAAAATAAACTCTGTAGGAGCTCTGTGGTAGACAATTAAATATGTACTTCAGTGTCTTGTCCCATATCAGCTGACATTGTAATGCTCATTTCAGCCAGCTGGTTTGTTATTCAGACTCTGGTTGACACCTCCACCTACTTGAGTTTCTGCAGGCTGCATTGTGGGTCGTCCTGCAGAGCAGACAGAAGCTCCATCCCTGAGTTTCCTGGGTGGTTGTAACTCAGGTCGAGCTCTCTCAGCCCGCATGAGTTCAAAGCAGATGCCAGGAAAGT
Source organism: Acanthurus leucopareius (assembly GCA_029814765.1). NCBI lineage: Eukaryota > Metazoa > Chordata > Actinopteri > Acanthuriformes > Acanthuridae > Acanthurus > Acanthurus leucopareius. Next base: position 3,633,715 of record JAQMCX010000033.1, read on the forward strand.
GCAGCTTTCTTCTGTGAGTCTGCACAGGGACAAACTTAAAAAAAAAACACCAAGACGTTTCATCCAGCTGGTTTCTGTGCATGTTCGGCACTGTACTGTATTCTGCTGTTTAATTATTCATCTGGCATGGAATTTTCACTCACTTGAGTATTTCCAGTTTACAGTAGGGACTTCCCAGTCCAACACAGAGCTTTTTGACTCCTTCGTCCTGGAAGTCGTTGTCAGACAAATCCAATTCTTTCAGCAGGCAGGAGGCTGAGCTGATAAGTGAGGCCAGGACATCAGAGCTGTGCTCTGTTAGGTTGCAGCTCCTCAGGCTAAACATACACATAACAGAAAAAAATCCTCAAACCCCTGCCTGAAAACTCAGAAATATGAACATCTCTAATTAATATGGAGGGAAAAAGGGCAGAAATTTGCTGGATATTGACCTGAGTGTCTCCAGTTTAATGTCCTGAAGTTCACAAAAGAGCAGTTTTATTCCTGCATCTGTCAGGTTGTTGTTGCCTAGGTCCAGCTCTCTGATTTGTGATGTGCTGATGCTTTTTGTCAGGATTTTACAGCAGCTTACAGTGAGATTACATGCATTTAGGCTGCAGGAGGAAAGACATAAAGATTTGATTGTGTATCATCCTGCAATTAGGTCTCAAGTTCAGCTAATCACACAGCTTTTTAAAGTTTGTACTTTCTTTTCTCCATGTCCGACTTGCTGACTATTTTTAACATCACAGGCAAATTATCTGCTTTCATTATCTGCTTTCATAGTGCACTTACTTTGCCACTCGGGCATTTTTCACGACAGGCAGCAGCCGCAGAAGACCTTCCTCTGACCGGGTGTAGTTGCTCAGCTTAAACACACTCAGGTCCTCGTCTGACGTGAGCAGCACAAAGACCAAAGTGGCCCACTGAGCAGGTGAAAGGTCGGCTTGGTTGAGACTGCCCGATTGGAGGTAGCTCTGAATCTCGTCCACAAGAGAGCAGTCGTTCAGTTCATTCAGACAGTGAAAGAGATTGAGGCATCTGTCTGGAGATGGACTTGCCCTGATCTTCTCCTTTATGTGTTTAATGATCTCTGTTCTCGTCTTTGGTTTCGTTCTATTGTTGGTCATCAGATGTTTCAGTTGAGTCTGGTTGGACTCGAGAGACAGGCCCAAGAGGAAGCGCAGAAAGATGTCAAAATGTCCGTCTTTGCTTTGCAGAGCCTTTTCCACAGCTTCCTTGTAGAGGATGAGCTCTGATGAGTCCCTGAATGGGACGCGTCTAGAAGAGGACGACTTCTTGATCAAGACATTGAAGTTGTCGTTGTTGAATTTGAGGAAGACGTACAAGGCAGCAAAGAACTCCTGAATGCTCAGATGCACAAAGCAGAACATCTTCTGCTTGCACAGCGTCGGCTGCTCGTTGAAGAACTGCGTGTAGACCCCTGAAAACATGGACGCCTGCGTGATTTTTATACCGTTTTCGTAAAGGTCGCTCTCATAGAAGATCAAGTTGCCCTTCTCAAGCTCTTTGAAGGCCAGTTCACCCAGTGAGATGAGGTTATTTCTCACACAGTCTGCATTGGATTCTCTTCTTCCAGACAGCCTTTTATTCATGTCGTCCTCATACAAGGACAAGAAGTGTATGTACATTTGGGTGAGGGTCGTTGGTGTGTCTTTACTGTCTGCCATCGCCAACTTCTTCTCAAGGACACTTGCTGCCATCCAGCAGAAAATTGGTATGTGGCACATGATGTGAAGACTCCTGCAGGATTTCACATGTGCGATTACCTTGCTGGCTAAACTCTCATTGCTAATTTTCCTCCTGAAGTACTCGTCTTTCTGGGGGTTGTTGAAACCTCGCACCTCTGTCATTAGATCAATGTACTCCAGAGGAATCTGACTGGAAGCTACCGGGCGAGATGTTATCCAAACAAGAGCTAAGGGAAGCAGTCTTCCCCTGATGAGGTTGGTCAGAAGCACAGCGATCTTGGTTTCCTGCGTCACATCAGATATTATTTCACTTTTGTCAAAGTCCAAAGACAGACGACTCTCGTCCAGACCATCCAGGATGAAGAGCATTTTGTTTCTACCATTAGAAAAGATTCCTGTGTCTTTTGTCTCAGGAAAAAGGACACTGAGAAGCTCCACCAGACTGAGAGTTTTCTTTTTCATCAGATTAAGCTCTCGGAAAGAAAGAGGAAATACAAACTCCAGGTTTGTGTTTTCTCTCTCCTCGGCCCAGTCTAGAGTAAACTTATTGACGGATACCGTTTTTCCAATGCCGGCGACTCCCCTTGTGATCACAGTCCTTATGCTGTAGTCTCGTCCCCGTAAAGGAACAAAGAGGTGATTGCAGTGGATTGATTTCTCCTGTGTTACATGTGTCCTGGATGCCATCTCGATCTGTCTCACCTCGTGCTCCTTGTTGACCTCACCACTTCCTCCTTCAGTGATGTAGAGCTCCGTGTAGATCTTATTGAGGGAAACCTTGTTGGCTTCTGTCGTCATGCCCTCGAGCAAGTGACTGAACCTTCTCGTCAGAGCAGCTTTTAGTTTCTTTTGACATTCTTCAATCCTGTCATCTGAGCAACAAAATGCATTCAAAGGTTATTTGGATTTTTCATTATCTTAAAACTAAAATCCTTAAATTTTGTAAAGTAACAGGTGGTAAGTGCTCACTTTGCCGCTGCAGTGCATCACAGGTACCTGCAGTGTGATTGTTAAATGCTTCTACTGATGAAACAATAGACCCTGCAAAAGAAGAGAAAGATTAGCAGAGCTCCAACCCCAGTTTTAATTACTTCAGTATTGATCATATATCTACCTTGGCCTGTTGAGATGACACTGATATTTAAGTGGTTAATGCTGGAACCGATGATGGAGGGTGCGACCACACTGCCTCCGCTCTGTGCTGTGTAGCTGGGATGAAAATGATCAACCACAGCCCGAATTGAGGAAACTGACTCTGAGAGGAACCACAAAACTCAGTTTCAGCAGTTTGTCACAAAAATACAGCACAGTGAATGATCATTGAAGCAAAAATGATTGCAAAAGTGATATTAACACACATTTGGTGCTTTTTTTAAGTTACTAATTTGTTCGATTTCTTGCCATAGGAACTAAGTATTGTTAATTTGACATCCTTACCTTGAGAGACCTCATGTGCTTTATCAGCAAAACTATTTCGCTCCATGTTTTTGTCTCAGGTCCCTCGTAGACACTGACTACATGATGACTGATTATTAATATTTCTCATAAATGGTCTTTTTTTGGGCCTTAGAGACGAGACCAAGACTTTCCTGTACAGTTGCAGCTATTTGCTGTTCAGAGGATCGAATACCTGTTCATGCAAGCTACATTAAAAAAACAAAACAATGCTCTTTAAATACATAATGATTAATCAATCAAGGCAAATATTAAAATCCAGCAGATTAAAAAGTTCAGAAAAATGCTTACCTAAAAATCTGACATTCGTGAATTATATCCCGTCTGTGCTGAGAGCGACTGCTCATATTCAGAAGTGTATTTTCACACATAACTATGCAAATATACACTCTCACTTCCTTTAAGCATGATGGTGAAGAAAACAGGAAGCTGGGGTGTCGCGTCTATGCAGTCTAGCATTACTTAAGGGCTTCACTGTTAAACCACAGATCTCAAAACAGTTTCGTTTGCTAAAAAATGAAGCTCATTTAAAAAACATATTCAAAGACCTTTATTGGAGAATCATTTGGCATCAAGTAAAAAAAAAGTGGGTTTTTTGATATTTGTATTATGTAAACTGTTAAGATATCAGGAATTCATATGTTCAATTATTTGATAATTATAACCATAATAAAACAAAAAGAGGTCTGAAAATAATCAAACCCTGAAAGGAATTTATATATTAACTGATATTTTATTATGATAAATCTTTACTTGTTAATTATTATTTTTATAATTATGACAGAAAAGCTGAGGGTCTGCAGCCATGTTGGAACAGCTGATACTGTCAAACTTTCATGCCTCCATAGTTTGAAAAACATTGCTTGAATGCCCTCTAGAGTAGCAAAACTAAGATGAATTAACCTACTGGCTGCTGTTGACATAATAAAGAAAGAACTGAGTTCCCTCATTGAGCTTTTCATACAGTAAAGTATGATGATATGCCCTCTACAGCAAGAAACTGGAAGGGCACCCACAGGGTTGAAATGGGCTCTTATCAATCAATCAGCTTTTATTTGTAGAGCCCTTTACAACACAAAAGGTGACCAAAGTGCTTTCCATTAAAATCAACATTAAAACAAAACAA
>JAQMCX010000033.1:3654939-3697672 GCA_029814765.1 Acanthurus leucopareius
TATTTTTTATGGGTACCCGGTACCCGCCGTTTTTGATTCGGTTCCTACTTGGAACCGAATTTCAGTACCCAACCCTATCTGTGTTTGTTTGATTTTTGTCTAGCTGTATTACTTCACTATAATTTTCTAGACCATTATGAAATACAATAAATATAATAGATCATATGTGAGCTGCCATGTTTAGTACAACCGTGATTCCAACAAAGTTTGGAAAATGTAAATAAAATATTCAAGTAAATTAAAAAAGATTGCAGTAATTTGCAAACAGTTTGACTAAGTGTCTCCTAGCCCATGTATTTGGAGGAAGCTCCTGTCATATCCAAACAAGATGCTTTGAACCAATGAACCACTTTATCCTTCGAATTTTCCAAACATGTGTTTTTTGATGCATTCCACTTCTTTCACAGTCTTTTTTTGCCCCTTTTCCAACAATATTGAAATGAATTGCTGGCATCAAATACAGAATAAGCTGTGTAAGATGTGGTTGGGTTGTAATCATGCTTCCCTTGACTGTCAAAGCTCCGCCAGACTCCCCATCATTTTGGAAGACAGACAGATGTTCCGATAGTTTCTGCTGATGTTGGGTTAGCTCTAACGACTAGCTCCTGTTAACACTGAGCGTTGTCCGCCCTCGCACCCCAAATGAAATATCTAGACAGTCTTAATCATGAACGTTCCAGAATTGTCTTATATTAAGCCATTTCCATTTGACAAAAGGCAGCTGTTGAAAGCATGTTTTGATTTTAAAAACTCTTGTACTCGCCCACCGAAATATTATCACATTATCAATATAAAGGTGCTCTGTCAAAAATAAAGCGTTATTTTCCAATTATAACAGTTGTTATGATGTGATCTTAGCTAAAACAGATTGAACTGGATCCTCATGCTAAGTCATGTTTTTAGCTTCATGTATGTGTGGCAGAGAGAGGGGTATTGGGGGTGTGTGTGTCAGGTTCTCTCCATCCTCCTCAGCTGATGTAAGATGGCTGTGGGCCCGCCCAATGGCAAAGCAGATGGCCAATTAGAGAGCAGCAGGAAGTGCCAGTAATTACCCTCCAGCCCTCTCTTTCCCGTCTTCTTCTACAACACTCTCGCACCAACAAATAAGGAGATTGAATGAATTAGTGAGTGCTGCAGTGACACTGCACCAGGGTAGACAGCTTTACACAAATACACACACATACCCACGCACTCTCTTACACACACACACACACACACACACACACACACACAGGGGAGCTGTGATCCTCTTCTAGCAAATGAACGTTCCATGTAATCCTCCCTCCGTCTCTCTCTTTCTGTCTCCGTCCTGCGTCACAGGTGTAATTAGAAGGAGGTTCAAGTCTCTCCCTTATTCACTTGCTTTCTCTCAGATTAGGAAAATATATACCTGAAAGGACACGACAGGGAAGTCAGTGGATGGTAGATGAGGATAGTGTAGCACCGTGTGAGTGAGCAGAAAACAAGGCTTCAAAACACGTTGACTGCTGCTTAAAAGCTAGTCCAAGCCAGCAACAAGTTAAAGGAAGTCAGGCAAAGAAAGGTTACAGAGACTGTGTAGAAGGATGCAGAGTGTTGCAGAAAGTGATGCTGCTTTTTATAATAATCTGCTCTTACATTATGCCTAAACGTGCTGTATTCCATTCGTAGCAGAACAGTTGGGTAAGTTAATTGCCCAGCAATAGCCTGTGAATTTTATCTGAGGCTGTTGCTGCACTGGGGAAATGAATGCAAATCTTAGTGAGCCTGCCTCTGTGTGGTGTAATCGCTCTGAAGCTTTGGAAGTGAGTTGGGTTCAACAGTGATAATGCACACATGCACACACTGAGTCACACTGGACCGTCAATACAGTTGACCTCTAAGATATCTAACCTGAGCTGCATAGCTTCCAAAGAAATGGGAGGGAGCTGTCAAACAGTGTCATGTCCCATCTTGTACAAACACCTGCATGTATACACTGCTGCTGCTGCTGCTGCTGCAAAAAAGTCAAACAAGGATGTTGGTTTGGACACAAGGACTGTGTGAATGTCTGTGTGTGTGTCTGTGTATTCATACTAGCATTCCCATCCCAGTGCAAACACACCAGTTTGGACTTCACAGTAACTTATTTACACACATACACATTTACGTATGGGCTCGCATGAGCAAACTTGTTGCATCCGTAGCTGCACAAAGCCTCATTATTTTCCTCAATGACCTTAAAGTAAACCAGTGGAGTTCTGCTGAAATGCCCCTTTTGAATGTTACCTTTCAGAGACAAATGCCGCCACTCAGCTTGAAAAACTAACAAGTTTGTTTGCTGGCCTAATATACTTGTCACATAGCATAAAGTCGTCATGTGACACAATTTACCTAATTCTTCTCAAGTATGTGCTTTTAAATGTTTAATTGATATTGTTAATATGTGTGACTGATCTAGTAAACCATCATTGTGAAGAAATCTGCAGTAGTGGGTCAAATTCAATTTAATACCAGCAAGGAAGTATTTCCAGGAAGTAGGTTTTTGCGACATAGAAATTGCATCAGTCTCATTTTTCATATGCTTGTGTACGAATGGAGTGATATCGTAGGGACCTACACTTAGGACTTTGTATAAAGTGGGTCATTAATGTTAAATTGGTGCATATGTGGCATTCGGTGGCTTGGTGGTACAAAAAACCTGTCATACCTTAATCATGCAACCTGCTTTCACTTTTATCTGCCCTTCCTGTCTGCATCTCTAAAGTCACAAAATGGCAAAAAATATTAAAAGTAGAAATTAATATGAATGACAAAAGTGGCAAACTACAAGATATTTTTATTTATACTGTAGGAATATGGAAATATTACATGTCTCAGTCATCTTGTCTGCCCTCCTCTTCAGCGATAGACTGCTTAATGTGCCGTGTTTGCAGCCATTTACATTTTGTCAAGCACCAAAATGGAAAACACCTAAATGCTAATTTCACCTGAACTAATTTTCTAAAAATAGTGAATAAGTGACTTTGCTACTCTTTGACTTCATTTGTCTAAACGGCAACTTTTCTCTTCTCAGACCATCAGAAGCTCGAGAGAGAGGCTCGAATCTGCCGTCTCCTGAAGCACCCTAACATTGGTGAGTTTCTGTGAATGTGACTGAGTGAGTAACTTGTGTTTCTGTATGGTTGCTCATGCTTACAAATACAGGGAAATGTTCTCTACTTGACTTTGCTAATGCTGGTGCTAGCATCATAGTTTATGCTAATGCTATGTTGCTGTTGGATACCTGTAAGATATTAAATATTGTCTCTACTGCTCTAAAATAAATGATTTTTTTTTTGTGTTATCTTGATAGTTAATTGATGCGCAGGTGCTTTTGATGGTCATTTAACATGATTAATCAGAAAAAACTGTGAGAATTACAATAATGTAAGTATGGAGAAAATAATGGAGTATGGAGATGGGACAAGCAGCTGTAAAACAAAAAGTAAATTATGTTAAGGTTAGAAGATAACTCAATCAATACTTAAATTACAGAGAATCAATTGGATGTCGAGAAGTGACCATGTTCTCTAGAAACGTGAACCTCAATGTGAAAGTCATTCCTCAGTAGTTCCTCATTACAAACACGTCACATCATGCAAAAGACAGAGCAGAAAAACAGAACCTTTTTTTTGTCCATATTTATCTATCAGACCTTAATGTTGCATTTCTGATGCACTGAGCTAATTATCAGTGAGTGCATTTCAAAGACAACAGTTGGTTCCCTTTTTTGTGCTCATTTATCATGTCAGTTAGTCTTAAATGATGCTCTGGCTTTCTCTGTTATCGCTCATTTTGAATGTCAATAAAGTCGAGCTCAGAGCACTGCTGCTGTCATCTATGGACATTGGTGCAATGAGCAAAGCTTTGGCGAGCAGGCGTTTGGAGAATAAAGATGCAGGGTTTTGTCAGATTGCCCGGCTCACTTGTCAGGATGGAAGAGGGATTGCAAACAGGCTTGCTTGAGATAATTAACGATTGACCATCGTCAGCTCCACTGAAAACATCTCCTGTAGATGCAAAAAAGAGAGCCATTTAAGAGCCAGTTTAGTTCCTCAATTCTAGATATTATCAGTTTCTATTGCCAAGTATATTAGCAGCCACTTTAAAATACAAAAACATTTTTCTATATCAGAAAACTCAAAGAAATCAGTCTTTTGTACATTGGAAGTGATGGTGGGCGTCACCATGTTTAGCCAATATTTAAACATTAATACTTGGTATCTGTAAGGAGATGCTAACAGCTCAGGAAAGTTAGCTGAGGTATAAATTTTGTTAGTCCTGTTTAGATCAGCTGCACAGTTTTCATGACAACATACAATAAAGGATATGTTAATAATGACACCAATACTGCCTTAAAACACTAATATTCAGTAAATCCAGTCAGAATGAGAATTAACAGAAGGTAAAATGGGACAACAGATCCATGTCCTGCCTGATAAGAGGAGACAGATGTTTTCTATGCCCGGCATTTATGTGAAATATTAAAGCCTCCATAAGACCAACAGCTGGCAACTAATTTAAAAACAACCAGCTACCTTTATAGTAATTTTTGATTCTTATAAAGTAGTGTTAATTAACAAGTTGCAATACGCCAAATGTGTATGTGTCAGGACCTGGCTCTTATTTTGAAATAATGGGAGCATGACAGGGGACATCCTCATCAGAGGGGCTGCTTTAAAAGTTCTCACTCCATTTTCCATATACAGTCACATAGTTGTTTATGGACTAAATAAATTTATGAATTGTCATTGTTTTTATATATAGTGTAATCTTAAGGCAGAACCATTGCCAACACAGTAAATAAAGCAATGTTGTCAAAAAGGCCCATGTCATGAAGGTTATGCCTCAGCCTCACAATGTAATTATACATTTTAAAAGTCCTGGACTGCTTCTGTATTTCTTGTCGTTTACCAAATAAGCAGACTAACGTCAGATGGCCCAAATCATGTTTGAAAAATAAAATATGGTGTACAGGAACTTCCTACGGAAATACATATGCTCAAACATACATATATTGTATCACATTTTGCATTTAATCTATGATTTTCATGTTAAGTTAGTCATCTTGTCTTTGAGTAATTTTCTCCTAAGTCTGCATTAGCCTATGTAATGTACACAATTGGGTAGATAAGACAATTAAAATATGTAATACATAAGACAAGTTTATATGACGGAATAGTGGCATCAGAACCTGGTAGAGGTCTCTAAATTTAATTTTTTTTTAATGTATTTGTGATCGGTTTTTATTTACCTTTTTGATAGGCGTACCTCCAGACTTTTGTAGCAGGCTCCTCTTTCCTGCTGGCTATGCACTGCTATCACAGCCCCTAATAGTGTGTTAACTGAGAAAATTCGTATTGCAGTGGCAATCAAATAACGAAATACCTTGTGCTGCTTTAATGGAGATGCCTAGAGGAATGAGTGTCAGAGGGCAGAGAGGGGAAATATGACAAAATCAATGACACCTTTCCCTCTGCATTCCTTATTTCTCTTTTCCTCATGTCCTAGTTTTCTGTCGACCCCTCAGGCACTCTTTTGCCCCTCGCCTGCTTCCCCGTTCTCTTACCCTCTCTGTATAGATTTTCCTCTCCCTCTTGTCCTTTTTCCTCTTTGACATATTTTGGCAACGTCTGCGTTCAAACTTTGGACAAAAGAGGGCATGAAAAAAAAGAGACAGATGGAGAGAAGAAAGCAGGAGGAGTAGGAGACAGATGGAGGGAGAGCGAGAAGATGGGAGGAGGAGGAAAGAGCAGTCGCTCTTGATTCTTGCTGCAGGGCCATCCTACTTCATCTTATTATACAACTGATATTCATTTTACATAACGATAAGTGTGGCTCCCTGACACTAAAGCTTAGCTGTATCTCCGGCTCATCCTCTGGGCTCCTGCCGCCTGGATCCTGCTTTGTCATGCTGCTGCTGTTTTGTTGACAGAAGGACAGGGATGGTTACTGCATAACCCAGGCATTGTGATAAAATGAGCTCATTACTGTAATCACCACTTTAAGTTTTCTATTCTCGACCAAACGCTCACTTATCTCCACCAGTAATCAGGAAGGAACTCTTTTTGGGTAAACATTACATTTCCAAGCCTGGCCTCAAATCCCTGAATCTCTGCCCACATCTGCAGTGTATGTTTTGTACTTATTTACATATTGTAGGCCTTGTGTTATGTTCTTTGATGACAATTTTGCCCTGGTAGCCAATCAGGGTTTTGTACTTCAAGACTTAAGAATGATAATGTTTTTTTGTCCAACATTTGTTGAACGTCATACCTGTCTCCCTCCCTGTCTGTTTATTTCTAAGCAAAAATACGCTAAAATCATATATATAACTAAATAACTGTCTCTAAGTTCTGTGTTGGACTTTTTTTTGGTCACATTCACAGTTTTTTTGGGTGGACTGGTAAGAAAAGAAACAGCCAAAATAAGGGGATTGTAATAAACTTACATGTGACAGGCAGCTACCGCGGTAAAAACAAAACTGTAGATGTTGTGAAAGACCTTTTTCTCATGTATATGCAATATCAGTCATTATTTACCAGGTCATGAGCTAGAATCTGAGTTGCTCAACGGTTGGCTACTGTACAAACTACAGGTAATTTGACCCTAAACAAAACACATTTCTCGACAGTGACACCCAGCTTCAATAAACATGTTGTGCTTGTGTGGGAGCTCTCAATAAATGGCAGTTAATTGCTGTTACATATCAAGAGAAAAAGCTTTATACGTCAAAGCCACATTTAACTCCAGCTTCTCCATTTTTGTTTTTTGTTGTTTTTTTTTTGCTTTTTCTCTCACATCAGTTTATATAGAGGCTTAACACTGAAGCAGCTCTTTCCTTCTTTTGCCTGACTCCTGTCTTTATGTTGCAGTACGACTCCACGACAGCATTTCAGAGGAAGGCTTTCATTACCTAGTCTTTGACCTGTGAGTATATTCTGCGCACACACACACACACACACACACACACGCACACACTTTGACATTTTATCCATGTGTGTGACTGCGGTTCATTTGTGTATGCTGACAACATCTCTCTCTTGCTACCCCCCACCCCCCTCTCTGTCTTTCTTTCCTCCTCCCTCTCTTCTCTCTTTTGATTCCTCCCTGCCCTCCCCCCTCCCAGGGTGACAGGAGGAGAGCTTTTTGAAGACATTGTAGCCAGGGAGTACTACAGTGAAGCTGATGCCAGGTGAGTAGCTCACATGGCTCTGCCCCTGAACATATGAACACACACATGTATACTGCTGCATACATAAAGGGTAATCCCATTAAGTATATGAATTGCACTCTTATTTTATGAATGTGAACACACAGACACACAGTGGTGGATGTATTCAGTTTGCTGGTGTTCTTGACAGCAAACATGGCCCGCCTGTCAACAAGTGCATCAGTACACTTGTGTTTTTCTCTCTTTGACCGCATGTGTTCCTCTCCATCCTTCTTCAACACGACACTGGAACTTCCAACATTAAAACAATATCAAAAAAATTTAATAATTGTATAAATTCTGAAAAAAAAAATGCTGGTTCAGTCTTTCCAAATGTCTCTTTTATTATTAATTGATTGAATGTAATTGGGGTTTGGGTATTTGACTAGACAACGCAACCAATTTAAAGATGTCACCTTGGCATCCACGAAATTGTACTGAGAATTTTACAGTACTCACTGACATTTCGTTAACATTGTGACATTTAAGCTTTCTCTCCTTCCTCATTGCTTCCTTCGACTCGGTCTCCTTCCTTTTTCCCCTGTGGCTGTGTGCTCTGCAGCTTATGAAGTCTGTTGTACAATTGGATTAGGGGTCTTTGTCTGTTCACGCTCACATGGGGGGGCTTTTGCAGCACACACACACACACTAACCAAACCATGTGGATGGAGGCTCTTCCTAGCTCTCTCTCTAGCTGGACCCTGACCTTTGACCCATTAACCTTTTGCTTAGACATGACATGAACATGAGCCTCAAACAGAGGGACCCCGGAGCCTGACAATAATAAGGTGGCCAGTACAGGCTTGCAGTGAAAAATTTCACAAGACCTATCATGAGCCAGCACACTCACCAGGCTCGTGTGAAAACATGCTTACCAGCCAGAATTGAGAAATAATGGTATTAGTAGCAGCTGAATTGACGCCCCCGTTATTAAAATCGCTACTGAGATGGAGATTTATGCCTGTGTGCTATAAGACCTCCTACTCGGGTTTCTAGATATTGATGTTTAAACTCTAGCACCTTGATTATGTCTTTGAAAAATAATAGTGTATATCATATGATAAGTGTTTGTTATGCTTATGCATATTTTTCTGTTTTTATGTGTATTTTATATTAATAAATCTACTTTTTTTCTCAGTTATTAAATTAATATGAAAAGTTGCAAGTTAATTTTCTGTCTGTTAACTGTAACTGTATCAACTGTATTTTGTAATTCTTGTAAAGGTTTTTCTCACTGGTGCATATCCACAGGTTGTCTGAAGTTCCTTTATTTTAGTCGCTGAACAAAATATTGACAGGATTTTTTCAACTAAATATCTCAGCAGCCCTTTTCACAAATGTAAATGTGCAACAGTTTTGATTTAATGAGATTAATCATATAGCAAACAAGACTGATGTCAGATTTGTCCTCCAATGAAATGCATCAGTTTTTCTAACCAAACCGGGATGTGCCAAGCTTAAAGCAAACACAGAGACGGATCATGTGTAGAAAATGTGATAATTTGTTTATTTATTTATTTATTTTTGTAACGAAACACAGTGACTGACACATCTTTTCTCTCTGTTTGTCCCTTTTTCTGTCTCTGTAGTCATTGCATTAGTCAGATCTTGGAGAGTGTCAATCATATCCACCAGCATGATATTGTGCACAGAGACCTCAAGGTGAGTGGCTGCCCGTTGCCGTGACAACCACACACTCACGCGCACGCACACACACACCTCTTCTCGTGGCCATGGCAACACACAGATGGCTCTTGGTTTCTATGCCTCTCCCTCTCTTTTCCTCTGCATTTCTGCTTTTATTTTTCCCCTCCTTCCCCCTCCCGTCCTCTGTTTTTACCCTCTGTTTGTGTATCCGCTCTCAGATCTGTCAGCCTGTCTGTCCATGACTCTTTGTGCCCGTGAGTGTGAGTGTGTGTGTGTGTGTGTGTGTATGTGAGGGTGACAGAGTACCGCATGCATGTGCGTCCATGGTTTGCACAGAGATGGTGAGTCATGATCACGTGGCGGGGTCGGTCGCTCACCTATGGCAAGGAAAAGACAAGGACTCAAACAGCACACACACACACACACACACACACACACACACACACACACACACACACATCGCACACTGTTGTGAAGGGGGGTCCATTATGAGAGAGGAGGTGAAGGCATAGATAAACCTCAGGGGTTGCCAGGACAACCCATGTGACATCACACTACCCATGGAGCGGCGGGGGAGGGACTTGAATTGTCCCAAATTGCTGATGGGCTCAAATGCAAAGAGTAGAGGAAGAGAGCATCTCTGCCACCTCCAGTTTTCCACTTAACACAGTTTAAGGAGCTGATAATAATCCTTGTAGGAATGACAGTAATAATATGTATTGAAATGGACCTTTTTTAAGTAGAGACCACAAAGTGTGGAAAAACAATCTCGAGAGGAGTCTCAGACACGTGTGGGCGGCTTTTTTTGTGTGTATGTGTGTGTGTGTGTGTGTGTGTGTGTGTGTGTGCGCGCTCCATGTCGGAGAATAACACTATTATCTCGACCGCTGCCTGTCTGATTTGTTGGCCTTTTATCCTGAGTGGGCTTTTACTGCGGCCATTTATGTCCTACTGCCCAAACAACGGCCATTTAGAACGCTGCCACACACGCTGCCTCTCGCTAAGTACACTTTCCATTTAGCATGCAGTCTGCGGCGCTGCCTAAATGACTCCCCGAGTGGTTTCTATGGCTACAAACCCATGCCCATATAAGGCTTTGTGGAGATTCTTAACCACCCATCCTCTCTCTACATCCTCCGTCTTTCCATCGCTTTCTCACACCTTTACCCCACCCCCACACGAGCTGTGTCAGATACATCAAATATGAATATTTGTAAGAAAGAGCCTTACTGAAGAGTGCCTGTCACTATATGTCTTTCACTGTCTTGATCTTTTGTCCTACATTCTGCTTCACCATGTGTGTCTACCAGCCTGAAAACCTGTTGTTGGCCAGTAAGATGAAGGGAGCTGCAGTGAAGCTGGCAGACTTTGGCCTTGCTATTGAAGTGCAGGGAGACCAGCAGGCTTGGTTTGGTAAGAAAACACAAACAGTGACACACGCTTATCAAACGTGCTGGACCGTTAACTGATCTGTTATTCTGTCTGGGTGCTAAGCGCTCGATAGTTTCTATGCTCAAGCATACACATCACTTCTGAATAGGCCCTCATTCATAAAGTGGGTCCGTACAGACACAAGTCCACCTGCTGGTTTGGGAGCCAAAGACTATTTCTGTGAGCCTTACTTAAGAGGCTCACAGACACTTTCCAGTTCATGCTTAGGCCATTGTGTCTTGGCCAACAGCCGAGCTGCTAGCATTTGGCTGACTCTCCGGCAGGGACGAGATGATTAACGAGTATTTGCTTCTGACTCTACACTGTCATAATCTGGTCTTGCGTTGGATTCCAACAGGTCACTATCATATGACCCATTCACATAACTGCACAAAAATAACCTCCATCAGGATTTACAAAAAAAAAAAAAAAAGGCAATTGGTAGATTGTGCCCCTGGTTTGTTTGTCATGCAGGGTTTGCGGGCACCCCTGGCTATCTCTCCCCTGAAGTCCTGAGGAAGGACCCCTATGGCAAGCCTGTGGACATATGGGCTTGTGGTGAGTCTTCAGCCTCACTTAGGGACGATGAAACTGTTGCAGTCGGCTTGTTACAAACATAAAAGTCTGAACTTTTTTGTCACTTAGTCAAATTAACCACTTTGAGGGGCTCATGAAATACTACTGGGAGAAAGATTTCAATTGAAAAATGTTAATTATCCTAAGACAAAAACTCATAATATCTTTATTGTAGGTATTTGTATCATAAGTGTTTGTTTGTAAAGCCAATTGAGGTTTCTTTTTTTTTTTTAAATAAAATGCGTCATAAATGTAGAAGGTCCTTGCCTCATTTGATTGAAAAATAATCCAACTAACGTGATCCCTTTGTTTTCTGTCAGGTGTTATTCTCTATATCTTGTTAGTGGGATATCCTCCATTCTGGGATGAAGATCAACACAAACTCTATCAGCAGATCAAAGCCGGAGCATATGATGTAAGTGTGTGTGTGTGCGTGCGTGTGTGCTTGTGAGACGAGTGTATTTGTGAAGGGTGCAGTGCAGGGGTTTGCTAAGCAGTTTTTGAATGTTTAATGGTATCCAATTGAAAGCTGGTCCAAAAGTATTGATCCTATCAGGGCCTCCCTGACGCATTGCAGAGGTGTGTGTGTGTGTGTGTGCTAGTGTGAGTGTGAAGAAAGGGAGGGAGAGAGACTGAAAAAAAGAGGATACCCCTTCTCTGATTCTCAGTCTCTGGATAATCAAGTCACTATGCATTTTCCAGAGAGGCTGGGGAAATCTCAAGCAGCCTGTTTGTAGGGAATTTACTCCCAGTAAAAATCCGCAAATGTGTGTGGTTAATCCAAAAAGAAAATTAGCATTTTTTTGTTCATTTATGTCTTATTTTGATCAATGAACACAAGACCCGTTGCACAGATGGTGTGGATTAGCTAAAAACATGCAGAAAAAAAGGCTTCTAACCATTCCCTTAGAATATGTATTGTTTTCAGTTCACTTTACTTTGGTACCACTCCTCTTTCCAACTGTTGCAGTTACTTGTTTCACCATTTTGTTTTTTGTTTTGTTTTTTTCAGTTTCCATCCCCAGAGTGGGACACAGTGACTCCAGAGGCAAAGAACCTGATCAACCAGATGTTGACCATTAACCCAGCCAAGAGAATCACTGCCGAACAGGCTCTCAAACACCCTTGGGTCTGCGTAAGTATTCACTGTTCTTCTTCTATCCCACCTAAGAGGACTATTGTGTACAAAAAGTAAGCTTTACATCAATAAATATAGACAAACAAGACACTGCAGAGACCATTACTATAATGTAGCCCTCAAAAAAGTGATTAATTCTTTTTTTTCTGTCTTCCTGCAGCACCGTTCTACTGTGGCATCCATGATGCACAGACAAGAAACTGTTGAGTGTCTCCGCAAGTTCAATGCTCGCCGAAAACTAAAGGTATTACATTCTGATTTCTTGAAAATAAGGGTTTTGAAGGAAATATTTTTTACTAAATTAGAAAAGAAAAATGGTTTGGTATGGGCACTGAAACATTACAAATGACACCAAGCTCTAATTGCTGTATTAACATTCACAGCCATGAGTTTAAACTAATAGATCAAGAAGCAGCTGTCCCGACATTTAAATTGATTTGCATAGAAGAGCATGTCATTGTATCTAGAAATGTGAAGACTGTTGTTGGTGCATCGCCCCTTTTGAATAATAAGATAATGTTTGACAGAGAACCAACTTGCAGCCTTAACTGGATTTAGCTGTAGAAAAGAACTGCAACTGTGAGGATGGTGCTAAAAAGTGAAAATGATAACAAATATTATTGTACTGTATGGAAATGAATACACAACAACCACTCTAGAAGAAAGAGACTGAAATCCCTGTTAAATAAAACAAAACTCCTTGTGATCATTATACCTCCCTCACTTCTCTTTCCTCCTTCCTCGCTTCCTCCAGGGAGCCATTCTCACCACCATGCTGGTGTCCAGAAACTTCTCAGGTGGGTGTGCACTTCGCCCTCAGCCTCCCACGCAGCACATGCAGAGGGAGAGGAGGAAGGAGAGTGGATAGAGTCCTCTCCACCTCTTTTAACCCCCTCACCACACACACACACACACACACACACACACACACTCTCACCCACTCACTCTCAAAATAAATGTTTTTGTGTGTGCAAAGGAGTTTGCTTGCTTACAACATTCAAATTGATTTGAAACATGAAATACCTTTAAGTCATTGCATAATGTATTGATAACAATGGATTATTATAACAGCATTGTATCATTAAATATGAGCAGGCTAAAATGTGATATTCTGTCTTGTACCAGATTAAATGTGGGCGCCAGTTACGTCTTTGTCTATGCTAATGTATCTCTCCCTGTGTGTTTGTGCGTGGGTTTATGTGTGTGTGTGTTTGTATGTATGTGTGTGTGTGTGTCCCTCTTTCTGCTGCCAATGGAGTGTTTGCATGTATAAAAAAGGGAAGCCTAGACTTTATGAGATTTATATGTTTGGGGCAAGTGTGGTGTTATAAAAACAGGTGACTGCTAAGAATCTGTGCTTTTATCTCAGTCTACTGAGAGTGACTTGTTTTCGCTGAAGCCTTGTTCTCAGCCTCTAAGTAATTGGTCAGTCAATGGCTAATGATTTCAACCCTGGGCCTAGAAAACCACAGGGGTGCACATCTTTGCTTAAGCCCATTTCTGTTAAACCCCGTGTTGTCTCTGGGCTGCAGCAAGCACACCCTGTAGCTTCCTAGGCCCATGATTGAACAGCGTGAGATAGATCTTCATAATTTGTACAGCCCCCTCCCAACTGTAGCATTTCTGTCCAATAGTGGGCCGGCAGCATACCAACTCTGCTGCTGCCGCCTCCTCCACGGCCTCACTGGCTCAGGAAGGTACGTCCCAGAGACACGCCCATCCTCTCCACACACAGTTACTTCTTCGGTTCATAGTACAGGGGCAGGAGCCCATTACCACCCTCAGACTCCTGCATGCAGCCTCTGCCAGCATCTTCATCAACATTCCCACACGCATGCATACTTGAACCAATTTTGTTCGTTTAGGGTCTCACCAATTTGTGTTGTCTTTGCCGTAATGCAAAGATATCACTTTTTTTTTTTTTACACACATAGTCATGAACATCGGCAACACTTAAAGGAGCAATATGTAAGAATTTAGTTTTTAAAAATTGTAAAATAAACTATAAAAAGAATTAGCATGCTTTCCATCTAACGCCACTCCATCCTGTCTCATAATATCACTTTAAACCACAAGAGGCGATAGTGAGTCACCTTATCGTACAGTCCAATCTCATTTTAATAAAATGAAGTGGTGGATTTGGCTTCTGGTCTCCCAGGGCCGATCCCTCCATTAGCACTGCTCAGTCCTCCAGTGATGGGCATTGACTGATGACCAACTTCCCCCTCGCTCCTTTTTTAATTTAAGTCTCTCTTGTTCCACCTGAACATGTTATGTCTTTGTCATCTCAGAAGTCAGATTCCTGGTAGGAGCAAAAAAAAACAAACAAACAAAACAAACATTGGTACAGTAGTACGCCCTATCCTTTAAACCAGCCTGTTTTGGTCACAGAGACTGCGTTTTGTCCTGGTCCACCTCGCCACTGCGAGGTTGCTGAGCCCTGATCTGTTGCTCCAGCTGTGATTCTAGCACCCATTCCAGTGTTGCTGCCTGTCAGCATTTCCTGCTGAGTTTCCGCAACCACAAGCCTGAAAACCTTCTCCTTCCTGTGGTCAAAAGCTCTGGTGGTAGGGGTGTAAACACCAGCACTTCCCCAGACTAGTACTCAATTAAGCTAACTAGCCAAACGCAGCTACACTTAGCAGCAGTTAGCGGTTACTCTGGTGGTGAGCTGCCCCCTGGAGGATGAATTCAACAGGTGGCCAATTCTTACATATTGCGTCTTTAAGAGTAGGGTAAAATACTCAGTCCACACTCCAAAGTGCTTTTTACATTCACACACCACCACCACCACTCAGCCTCGACATTGTAACCCTCATTTCATCTTCAGAATTAGTTATATCGTCCCTTCTAGCAACCTCCATCCTGACTTCCAGCTGACCCCATACGCCCCTGTGCTCTCCCCCCCAGCCCGGGGCTGTAAGGATGGGCACGGGGTGGATTGGGGCATGGAACGAGGAGAGGCATGTATCCTGGGGGCGGGAACTGACACTGCAGGGGGCCGGCAAGAGCTGGGTTGGCGTGCTGCCATCGTCCGACCTGGGTATGGTGGAAGGGGAGGGAAAAAGGCGGATGTTGAGGAGCTGGGGGAGAGGTGAGGACTGAGACGGATGGGGGTGCTGCCTTTGATGCTGCTAACGGAGCCTACTGTTAATACCATCATCATTGTGCAGCCTTCCTGATGAATCCCAAGAGGTTAAAGGCATCCCACGTCTCATCTCCTTCTCCTGAAGTCTGTTTTAGTACTTTCCAAAGAAGTCTCCATGCCTCCTCACAGGAATGCCACAGGCCAACGTGGCAGCAAACCTGCGTCTACATTTGTCAGATTGGCAAGTTCCAGTCAAACTGTTTCACATTAAGCAGAGTGATGGATCCTTTTTGTTTTGAAAGTACTAAATTCAGGCTCAGCGCTCATCCTGCTGGGTGGGTGGGGGTGGGTGGTGAAGGTCGGCGATTCCGATGGTGGCTCCATGGATTAAGTACATTAGAAACAAACAGTGTAGAGCAGATTGGATTTTCTGACACTTTTCCAAACAAGAGGATCCTCTTTGCTCTACAGTGTTCATAAATCTCTTCATAGGTAATGACGATCTGTAGGCAGTATAAAGGTAAAAAAAAAATATGAAAGGGGAGGTGATGTAGTGGAGAAACATAGGGGGAGGCGGTGTTAATACTGGAATGTGTGATTGGTGTGCTGAGATTCAGGGTGTTTGTGGTGGTTTGATTGTCAGCTAGAGCCCTTCGAATGCGGGCTTCTTCACAGAGACTGGACCGAGTTGCCTGTTTTGTAAGTTTCTGTGAATATCATGTGTGACATCATCACTCCAGATGGGACTCCTCAACTCTCTTCCTCTTTTAACCTTCCAGCTCTTTTTCTTTGTTTTTTCTTTCTCCCATTTTCTTGGCTTTTGGTCCTCTGATGATGTCACTCATCACTGTCTACAATCCTGGCACTTTTTGTACCTTGCACATCTGTAGAGTTTGGCTGAAGCGAGGCTTGGCAGTTTGCTCATAATGTTTCCTTGATTTAATGACATCATAGGAAAAATGTGACAGGAGTGTGCTTTCGAAGCATTTCTGAATGTTTCTAGAAAGATGTTTGCCTTGCTGCCTTTCGCATGTGGGTGTCCTGTGTGGTTATACTCTGTTAAAAAAAAAAAAAAGCCTTTGGGGAGATACTACTTCAGATGCTTTCTAATCTGTCCTTCCCTGCTCATCATCAAGCTGGTATGTTGCTTAAGCGGTGCAGTGCTCTCTCTGCGGGTCATCTTGACTCTGCCCGTCTTACCATCTTAAACTGGTGATCGTACTCGTGAGGAGCAGAAGGGACTGACGCATTTAGAGAGCATTTGAACGTGGTGATCCCATGCTGTCAAAGTTAGCACACTGATTGCTGTTTGGTAGAAGATTTAGTCAAATTAAGAGCAGACGTTTGCCCTCTGAACAATCAGCTCTCCTTTGGTTATGGAATGAAAAATTTTCTTTTCTATTGTTTATTTTCCTTTGGATGCTGCATGGCCAGGCCAAGATAAAAGCTGAATATATACGCAATAGCCAAGATTAAGGAGCATGAGATGTCACTTAATATTGTTTGCTGCTGTAAATGCTGTGCCCCTTATCTCCATTCTCTTATATTGAAATACTAAGTCCTCTCTCCCACTCTTTTCCCTCTCCCCATTTCTTATTTGAAGGTAAGAAACACAAGATACGATTTTTGGAGCCTGTGTGTATGTCAGTAGAAAATGAGAAAATAAAAATGAAGCAACAGACAGTTGAGAGCTTCAGACTGAGAGGAAAAGTGACTTGGGCCCTTAAAGAAATCAATGATTTACATTAACCTCTCTTATTGCCGTCATTCCTGGAGGCAGTTTTAGTCTGACCATCACTCTCTTTGTAGATCTGCTGGGGTCTTCCAGGCAGGAAATGGATTGGGGAAGTTTACTTTGCTCTCAGGTTTCTCTTTTATCCCCAGATGGCAATGAATGGATTATGATGTTGAATGGGTTTTGCAGAGTGTAGCAACTTGTACAGCCAAGGGGGGGAAAAATGCCCAAGAAATCCATTAAAATGCATGTTCTTCTCTGGCATCAATCTAGACTTTGCTTAAGTTTTCTGATTTCTGCAAAAGCTGAAAAGGAGCTGTAAGAATTTGGCATGGATGCTGTCGTCACCAGTAAAACTCTACCTGTTTCTCTCCCTTTATATCCTCCTCCATCCTTTTTTTTTACAGCATGCAAAAGTTTACTCAACAAGAAGTCAGATTCTGCTAAGGTAAGTTTGTCTCATCACCTCTTTGCCCTCTTACTTTACTACACCTGTCTCCTCTATTACCTCAACCCCTCTGTCTTTATTTTCTCTTGTTTTTCTCTACCTCTGTTTCTCTCAGACTCTCTTTCTCTACCTTGCTGTATATAGAGAACTTTTTTTTCCCCACAGTAAAAAATTATTGTTTGGAATTTAACTTTTTAATAAAAAAAATCCCATTAATTTCAATAGTGTATCATTCTGCACCTCTTTGTTTCTCAACCTTTAATGGCCTGTTTTTAGATCCCAGAATCCAAAAGTTTGAGAAACTCTATTTAACTTTTTTCCCCCTGAGTTCCAAATTTCTTATAAACAATTATTAGTCAATTTTTTTCTTGGTTTATTATCTCACCTGTAGCCGTTCTTAGTAAAAGATATGTTGCTCACTCTTTCTGAACAGTTTCCTTCATTCTCTGCTGCTATTAAGCATCTCTCTCCCCTTCTCCTCCCCCCTGCCTCTCTCTCTTTCTCCCCTGCCCCAGGGGTCTCTCTGTGCAGTTAAGTGGTGGAGGCATAGAGAGTTAGTGAGGCAGTAAAAAGGATGATCAAGAGGCCATTCTCTGGCACTCACCCTCTCATTTACCCTGTTAGCTCTCAACAGCCTGCAAGCCTCGACCAACATTAGCCCCATTCCCTAAAAGGCGTATAATTCTAATGCATCTGTGTGTGTAACGTATGTGTTCACTTTGAGTGTCTGCGTTCTCGTCCCAGCCTTCTACCAACAACAGTAAGAACAGTATAGTGAGCGCCATCAATGCCCTGAAAGACACCAACATGGCAACCAACGCCCAGATGGTACAGTAGGCCGCCGCAGTGTTGGTTCTCGCCTCCTTACCCCCCCCCAACTCTAGTAGTTGCATAGTAGCCCCGTTGTGCCTCATCCTCCATCGCCGTAGTCGCTGCTTGTCATCTTTCATCTACCATCCAGGAGATGTTGCACCGTAACATTCCCTGTCCCGGCAGCTCCCATCCTCCGGCCATTTTACTCCCCGAAGCTGCACATGTGCTCCTGAATCAAAGCAGAAAAGACACTTTTTGGAAATGATCTCAGGCTGCACATGTGTAGATTTTTTTTTTTTTTTTTGTAGGTTTTTAAGGAGCATGAACTTGTCTTTAGGATCATATCCCTCTAAAGTGGCAGCATAGAGACCTGTAGAGTCCTGGTTTACTTACGGCTGCTGTTACTCAGTAGAGTTTTTATCCTGTTATGGCCTCTGTTATTGGCTTTACTCCCATGCTTAACCAGCTATCCTGTTAACTTTTTCACTAAACCACCGCCTTGCAACCATCTATCCTAACATCTAGTCATCCATCAAACCATCTTTCGTAACCTGTTGTCATGCCACCATCAACATCACCACTGACATCCTTGCCATACTGCCGATTTTTATTATTTTTATCATTGTGTTTTTATCTAGTGTTAGCATGTCAGACTTTAAGGAGCTTTATTAGCATGCATTACTTATTACATATTACATCTTGTACTGGTGTGATTACATAATACAGTCATGGTAGACTGTCTGGTCTAGTAAGGTGGTGCTTCTCAACTGGTGGTGCAGGACCCCAAAGTGGGCCACAGGACAGCCTTGGCGATACTGCTGAAATAAACATCACAATATTAGAAAGAATGTTTTAACACTAGATATTATATGTTATGACAAATTTACACCTAACCAAATGTAAAATAATGAATTAAAATTTTATAAAAAAATAATCAGTCATTGGATTAAAGCATTAATTGGCAGCTATGTCACTTAAAACTTAACCAGAATTTTAAAAAATAATAATAATAATGGTAATAATAATAATGCCGTCCATTTCCTGGTTACAGCTTCTGTTTAGGACTCTGATAGATTTAAAAAAAATGACGTTTGGAGTTGTCACCTCTGACTTGCGGAAACTGGGAAATGATTAAAATTTAAAAGATTTGCAGGTTAATCAATAATTATAATACTTGTTTGTTGCAGCCCTAGATAAAACTCCTCATCTACGTAAAACAAAAACTGTACTAACTGATTTTATTAGCATCTCAATACATTTCTCTTGAAATTTGATTTATTTAGCTTATATTATTCATGAAAAGCAGCACAGTATGGTTTCATATATCATTTATTATCATCGCAATATGATAACCAGTGAAAGTTGATAAGTCAATTAACAGAAAATTATTCAACATCAGCTTCGATTATCAGTTTTCTTTAGCAAGACTGTCAAAAATTCACTGGCTTTTCAAATGTGTTTATATGCTGATTTTCTCCGTCTTCTATCATAATAAACATGACTAAATTTAGATTTAAATATGTCAGCTTTAATTGCATTAAATTTTTATCAGCATTTCTCAATATTACAAGGCTTTTTATAAACCAAACTATCGATAAAATAATCACTTTTGAAAATAATCATCAGTTGCAGCCCATAATGATCATTTTGAATCATCTCCTGAGCTGAGTCGTAGGAAAGCTTTATAGAGAAACCAAATACCATGAAGGAGCAGTTAGTTCTGACCCAGTTGTGGAGGTGAAGTATTGGGGCCCAGTCTGAAGCCAGTTGAGAGGCACCGGTGCAGGGCTGCAATGTGCCGCACTAACTGCTCTGTTGTCCGTGCAGGAATCTCAGAGCACAGTGGTGCACAACCCTCCTGATGGAGTCAAGGTGAGACGTGTGTGTTGTGTCAGTCTGAAAGCATCAGGCCTCACATCGCTGCTTCACTCTCAGGCCTGTCGGACCAGAAGCCGGCTGTGTTTCATTTTCAGTATCTTTCTGTTCATCTGTCTGCACTCCACAGGGATCAACAGAGAGCAACGCCACCAACGATGAAGAGGAAATGAAAGGTAGGAAAGGTACTCAAGTGATTTCTTCCCTTTTTCCTGTTCTTATCCGCTTTCTCTTTCTCTGTCTCCAATCTAGTGAAGTGTGTGTATTTGACTGTAGTTGACGGGCAGGCGTCTTTGAGATACAACACGTGTGTCTCATGCTCTTGACTGTGTGCGTGTGGTGTGTGTGTGTGTGTGTGTACGTATTTGTACATGTTTATTTATCGTGTGTCTGGCTGCGTTTTGTTTGTGTGTTTGTGTGTGTGTGTGTGTGTTCTAGCGGACAGTTCGGCGCTGAGTCAGAGCAGCGCCACAGAGGAGATGCCCCCACTTCTGCCCTCACCTCAAAGCTCACCTGCCAGTAAGTTTATCCATGGCAACCAGAAGCTGTTTGGTCGCCACTGGCAAGGATTTAACACCCCCACCCACCCAACCACCCAACCAACCAACCAACCCCCCCACTCCCACCCTGGCTTTTTGTAGTCACTGGCAATGACGTCTTGCATCTTTGAGCTCCCTCACTCTGATCCACCAAGCTTTTTCTTTTTTTTTTAGGGTTCCCACTGGTTTGGAATTTCTGGAATATTGTTGATTCTTCTTCTGTTTGTTTAATTTGGATTAGACTCCAGAAAACTCTTGAGAAAAACTCTGGAACAATGGAATCTTTAAATTGGTTGATATTGGTGTTAATTTGATTTATTTACAGGATGATTTCAGTTTATTACAACTTGGATTTGTTTTGTTTCACACGTCATTCAAATTGGCGTCCATCAAGTCATTCCTAAGATCAGGGAGTCACATTTTAGTCAGTAAAAACTATTGGCCAGATCAATAAACCCCCAGTTTTTTATTGGCATTATTGTCTGACTGTTAATGAGACCCAAGTTGTAATAAAGTGGAATATTCCTCTAACCGGTGATGCATTTCCAGACTTACTGTTTTGTTGGTCATTTCCTGCTGTGTATATCCATTATACTTTATGCTGTGTGCTCACTTCTTAAGAGCAAGACTATTTTCCCTGAACTGCTTCATACCTGGAGTTCACTTCACTGTTCTCAGAAAGCACTTTTTGAAAAACCAGCAGCAGCAAAGTTTTTTTTTTTTTAGGTCACAGAGACTTTGTGACCTAATTATAAAGAGTCAGTTTAAAAAAAGTTGTAGGATTTTTTCATCAGGGCCAATGTGGGAACCCTGAGATGTGTGCGTAAGTGTGTGTGTGTGGTGTGTGGTGTGTGGTGTGTGTGTGTGTGTGTGTTACTTGGTGATCACTGCATCTATCCCCTTGTCCTCCTAATGTGACAGCTCCAGCTGGAGGAGGCCTTGCTTGCCTTTCAGCTGGGTGTCCTGAACCGGCCTCCCAGTCTGACAGGCCCTGCTGCCTGTCTCGCTTTTTCACTGGAGTCCATGTACACACCAAAGAGCATCCGGTTTCTCTTTGTCCTCCTCCATTCTCCTCTCTTCTGTTCTTTAATCTTTTCTCTTAATTTGCTCTCTCATATGCCTTTTTTCTTCTCACTAATCCCCTTCAATCTTTCCTCCCATCTCTCAGACTCAAACCTCTCGTCTTTGCCTCTGCCTTCTCATGAGACACACCTGCACTTACAGGACAGTCTCCTCCTCTTCACTCCTCTCCTATGTGCTTCATCCACTCCCACTTTCCTTACTTCCTTCCTTCCTGAACATGCTAAGTTTCCTCCACAGACATAATGTGCACTAATAGCAAACAATGGCTTCGATCCTCTCTTTGCTGGGTGCTGCAGCTCATCAGACGAGGCTTTATTAATGTATATGAGTATTAAGGGTAGAGTAGACATGAGCAGAGCAGGCAGTTCAATGATTTTCACATCACACAGCGTTTCAGTCTGAGCTGTGCTGATCTCGCTTTCAGCTGCCATCCATCTGCATGTCTGTCATAAACTAAACCAACGCTTAACTCTGAGTTTTGTTCATTTTCTTATTAATTTTACTAATTTATAACCCATGTCAGCTTCTGTCTCTCGTTAAATTTGTCACTTTAATTTTTCTTTTTTTGTGCATGCTGTCCATATGTTTGTGTTTGTGGGTGTTTGTGTGTATGTGTGTATACGATCACATATATGTTTCTGTCATTCTTGTCATCCATCCACATGTTTGTGTTTGTTTGTGTTTGACCACCCGTTGTGTGTTTCAGTTCCTCCGCATGACGTAAAGCGCATGGCATGGAACAGCACAGGCAACAGCTCCTGCCCTGACTCTGAGCTCTCACAGTCCTCCATGCCTGCCGCTCCACTAGGGAGCAACACTGTCGCTGCTATAAACAACACTAAGCAGAGTAAGAACACAGTCTTGACTAACTTGACCTCAGCTTTTCCTTGCTGACTCCTCACTCTGGCTGTCGCACACTTAAAAACTTTGCATCTCGGTCATTTAGTCTTTTGTTCAGTCTCGAGGAGTTAAAGCAGTTTTTATTTCTTTGTGGGTCTGTTACTCCTGTTTTAAGATGTGACAGTGAGGCGAATAATTCCACATGTAATCAGACTGAAGACAGTTGGTTTTATATAAGTTCAGGTCTTGAAATGGTTCATTTAAACTGGCTGTGAACTCTTTTGGTCATCAAAGTTCTCATCAAAAGACCTAAATCGAAATTTTAGCATCTTTCCAAGTACTTTCAGATCGAGGCTTTTATCCGCAAACACATTTACTAGAGATGTAAACTTTTAAAAAATGGGTCACAGATATAAAGTTTGATTTTCTTTGTTTGTCCCCAAACAACTGGACGCTGTGTTTACGTCAAATGTTATTTAAGCATTTGTTGTGAGCTATTTTCAGCGGCAGAATAATCCACATTTGGTGCTCTACTGAATATTCAAAGCAGCAGGACGCTGTATGTGGGACAGAGTAGAAAAATAATATACAGTGCCCATGATTGTTCTAAATGGTATTATTGTTGATGCAAATACAAGGAAAACCTCTCTTTTTCTTCAGTCTAGCATCATTTTTACTGAAGAGGTCAAGTGATAATGTCAGTTTTTAATGGACTAATAACATGGTTTGAGTGCTGCTTTACACAAACAAGTAACTACTGCAGGGGTTGGTGTCAGCGTGGAGGGAGGAGTGTAAATAAACAGTCTGTAACAGAGACATGATGCAGGCTGAGCCTCGGTAATCAGATTTGCAGAGTGAAAACAAGACTTCTAGAAAGCCAGCGATCAACACTTGCTTTACAGTGTTAAGTTTAAGCTAAAAGCTAGTCTGTTGGCAGTTTAATAAAGAAACTGTCTCATTGTGTTTTTTAATAGTTTTTGGACAATAATTAAGCTCTTTGTTGGTGCAGAATAAAACGCAGCATATCAGACTGAAAACGGGATCAGCTGGTTGTTGGTTTTGGTCTTTTCATGGGATTTGTTGACAAGAGGAACAATCTGTCATCAGACCATCAGCCATCTTTGAGGACTGCTTTATGTAGAAGAGAAGGGTCCTATAATGTTGAACCCGTAATGTGGTTTCATTAATATTTTAAACAGTTTGTGTAATGTGCGGAAAAAGTTACAGGCACTTTGAATACTGCTCATTAATATTGATGAACTGTAAATTTGAGGTCATGACTGTGTTTCAGTTTGGCATGAGACAGTAATGTGGAACAAACATTATTCTTAATGACATCAAATCCAGTTGGATTTATTTATTTATTTACAACTAACTGTATACTATAAGACGGCCATTAATATGAGACAAAATTATGATACCGTTTAATTTTTAATGTAGCCTCATGATTTATAGAAAATGAAAGTAGTCTTGAAAGTGAACAGTTGCAAAAGTAAGTTTATGTTTTTCTTAGTCTCAGCTCAAAGGCCATAGATTTTTTTTTCTGGTGCTTTCAGTTGCATCTCTTGGTCTTCCTCTTGAATAAAGTGAGCTCAGTGAGCAAACCTGTAAAAAATACAGCAAGTTTACTCAACTGTAAGTGGAGCTCAAGTTAGGATTTCTTTTGTCTTACTGGTCTTATGTTGTTTTCTTAAGTGGGATTTTTGTGTTTTTGTTTTGGTGGCAGTGTGTGTTGACAGCAGAGCGTAGTGTTTAGTCAGTTTTTGTGTCGCACAGAAGGTGAGAAGCAGAGCGGCAGACAGCAAAGCTGCTTCGGATCGAGCAACAGGGTTTAGGACGAGTGTCGAGCTCGCAGCCGCAGAGGAAAGAGAGCAGAGAGAGAAAATGTCATCAAGCAAAACCACCACGTAGTTAACTGTTTTCTCAGCCTCTGACGATTTTCTCACCATTTACCATCTGTCTGTCTCTCTCTCTCTGCTGCTCTCTCTGCAGCTCGTAAACAGGAGATCATCAAGATAACGGAGCAGCTGATTGAAGCGATCAACAATGGAGATTTCGAAGCTTACACGTGAGTTCAACTGCATGAGTCTGATAAAAAACTGGACATAAATCAATAATCTAGCGATTTCTGCTAGAAGTTACATTATGTTATGTGCCAACAGCATTCTTCACAGATGTCCTTATGTGTGTTTTTGCACTTTGTTTCTTTGCTCTAATGTCTCCGTCTTTTCACCCACTCGTACTTTTCTCACCCGTCTCTTCTCTCTCTTGTTGCTTTTCTCAGGAGGATTTGCGATCCTGGACTCACCTCCTTCGAGCCAGAGGCCCTGGGGAACCTGGTGGAGGGCATGGACTTTCACAAGTTCTACTTTGAAAACTGTGAGTCTCCTCTTAAATACACTTAGACACACACACACACACACACACACACTGCATCCATCTATTTCAATCCACCTAGAACAGCAGCCAGGTGAAGCTTTGTCTCAGATAAACTCACCAAAAAGTGCTCTCAGTTTTTTGGGGAAATGTAAGGTAAATGTGTCGTTTTTTTCTCTGCCTGGTGTTAGAGTGAATCGATTAATCTGCTAAATACTGTGTTTATTAATCACTTGGTCTTTAAAATGTCAGAAAATTGTGCAAAAATGACCCTCACAGCAATAGCTGTAAACACCCAATTGAATATCAACATGAAGCAAGAAGTCTTCACATTAGAAATGTATTATTAATTATTTTAAATTCCCTTGAGAAATATTTTAATACTTTTAAAAACTAAAGCCTAGTTTTGCTACTTTGTCCACTGTTTTCCCTCAAAGTAGTTGGCAGGTATTTTAAATGTTAATGCATCAGCTTTCATATGATTTACAGTTTCTTCTCATCCTCCTGCCAGTTTGGTGTCTGAGGTTTTGTAAATTGCACGAAAGGATCATAATTGTTGTTGTATATAATAATATTTTTACTATTACAAAAACCTTCAAAATCCTTTGGTCAATTTTACTGTCTGTCCAGTGCTGAGCAAGAACAGCAAGCCCGTGCACACCACCCTGCTCAACCCACACGTGCACCTGATCGGCGAGGACGCCGCATGCATCGCCTACATTCGGCTCACACAGTTTGTGGACTCCACGGGCCGCCCTCGATCCAGCCAATCAGAGGAGACCAGGGTGTGGCATCGTCGCGATGGCAAGTGGCTTAATGTTCACTTCCACTGCTCAGGAGCGCCTGCTGCACCACTACAGTGATCAGGTACTCACACACACACACACACACACACAGGCTTTTAAAAATGTGGGAGGAAAATGGCAAATTTCAAAGCCACTGTGTTGATAGTTTAAGAAACTCCTGACTTTGCTGTTCAGATGTTATTTCGAAAGGAAATTTCTTTGTCAGACCATAATTTATTATTTAATTTGAAAGAGTCTTAAAAACTTAAATATTCTGACTTTTTGCTTCCCTGCAGACCAAAGTTAAACTGCAAGAGACTCAGAAATCCTTCGTAATGCAGATTTATTCATCCGTTTACATTTGGATTATGGATTTTGTCTTGAAAGGAAAAACTCTAGTTCTTATAATTTGGTTCTCATTTTTAAAGCCATTAGTTCTGTCGGTTATGATAACTTTGTGGTGATTTATGGGCGAGTTTCTGGTGCAAAGTCCCTCTGAAAAGAAGTTTACAGTAATGCACATAAGTCTGATGGCAGCTTTATGGTTAGAAAAGGAGGTTAAATTGGGTAAAAAGGTTAAAGTTGGTCCATAAACTGTGCCAGATTTATCCTTCAGTTTACTTAACAATTTCACTTTCCTCCTTCATTTTCTCCTCTGAATAAGTTTTGCTCACTTGGAGGTTTGTTTAAAACCTGTCTGGTGGCCTTTGAGGTTAAGAAGCTGCCATGTAATCGCAGCGTCCTCGAATAAAGTCCAGCTGGGGACCTCTGCCACCTCCCCCGGTCTCCCCTCATTTCCTGTCAGCTTTCCACCGAACGCTACTTTATAAGGCAAACAAATGTCTCCAAAAATACTTTTTTTTGTAACAAAACCTGTCTGATCATCTGACTGCTCGTGTTTCTTTTCCGTCTGACTTCTTTTGGCCATGATCTTTCCCACATCTTCACAGTGAACTGACTGACCACAAAGCTCCTTTTATTGAAGGGAAAAACGTCCAAAAGTACACAATTAAGACCCAGTAATAAACTGGAATTATTCCTTAATCTGTGCCGGGTTTATATCAGACATTTTTGTCAAAACAGAAAACTAATTTGCTTCTCCTCTTCCCTCCCCAGTGGTCCTGAGCCTCCAGTCTACTGGAGTGTTTGTTTTGGGGGGCAGTTTTTTTCAGCGAGCGTGTTTAAGAGGCACGTCCTCTGCGTGGATTGGCTAGTGCCAGGAGCCCGGCCGGGCGAGATCGCATCCCTCTCCACGATACCAACCAATCCTGTCCCCTCTTTGACCTGCTGGGGGCCGGCTGAACACAAGACACCGCCCCCATGGGATGATGCATGCATCTGGCGCCTGATTGGAGGGCGCGTCTTTGCCCTCTATCCCTCCCCTGGCAGCCATCTTTTTTCTGCCCGCGCGAGATGAGACGTCCTGCGTGAGGAGAGGATTTACAGTTGAACTTGTGACAGTTTATGAGTATGAGTTATGATTATGCTGTGTAAATTATGACTAGATGTACCAGAAACCACCAAAACCCAACCAAGCATTTATATTCACTATCTAATAAGGGAAGAACAGAGGGGGAGTGTGAGGTTAGCAGCTGAGATTTTGGACACATTTTTTTGGCATTCTAGGGTTTTCCGGGTAGAAAAATGTTGTGCTCGTTTACCCGGACGTTGGTGTAAAGATGTAGGGAGACTTTCCCCAACTTGAATACTAGAGGGAAAAAAAAATATCAAGTCGTCTCAGTCAGAGAACTTGATGACGAGAGAAACTTGATATCAAAAACATGAAGCACCAAAGTGTAGAACTTTAGGCTTTTTATGTGTTAATGTGTTTATTTTTTTTTGTTTGAGTGCTTTTTTTTTGCTTTTTTTTTCGTGGTGGAACGGAAAAATTGTGTCGTTGTGGGATGAAGGGGTGGGCGTCTGATTTGAGGTTACATGTTTTTGTTGTGTTTTTAGCGTCCTGTTTCCTCTGCGTTCCTGTGAATAACCAGAGCCTCTATTGTATTGTATTTTTTTTTTGTTTCGTTTTGTGTTTTTATCTTATTTTGTTAAGTCTGACTGATCCTACGTTTGAGGCTCCTTTTTTTTTTTTTTTTTTTAAAGCAGCTGAGTTTTTAAAAAGAAGAAGGATTTTATTGTGCAAGTTTAAAAGCCGACCTGCACGTGTTAACACGTTCTGTTTGCGTCTGTATGCAGTGGAGGGAGAGAGCGGGCCGGGAAAGGCGTCTGCGTTTTGCATGTTTGCCCGCCGCCTCTCCCTCGTCCCCCCCCCCTCGACAACCCAAACCTCTCACCTTTTACTCTCTCTCTTTAAAACCATTCCCTCTTTTAACCCTCCTTCCCCTTTCCTCTGCTTTCTGCAAGGGCCTGGTTTGTTTATAATCACTGTGTAAATACAGTGTATGTATAGATATATGTAGAAAAGTGTAATATATGTACATGTATCTAAGAGACACTCATCCTGTGCATCTGGGCATGACCTCTGTGACCCCGATCTAGTTTAGGAGCAACGGTTTTTCCTCCCTGATTTCAAATTTGCTCGAACCCCTCCTGCGTACAGTACTTCCTTAAAAGAATATTGGTAGCTCTTATTGATTCACAACGAACATCAATACTCGCTCACGCAGAGCTGCCAGCTCTCGTCCCATGGCCGTACGACTGTTTTTTAGAGACAGGGAGTTAAAAAAAAAAAAAAAGAAGGAAAAAAAATGGTTGAAAATGCGTTGAATCCTTCTGCCCATCAAGACTCAGAGTTTTTAAACATGAAGACCTTCATCATAGTGACTGTAACTCCTGATTCCACAATGCTGTGAGCCGTCTCTTCATATCATATGCACTCCCACACACTCACATTCTCACACACACACATACACACAAACACACACAAACACGCACACACACGCACACATGCACGCCTGGTGGTGTGTTTTAGGCTTTGTAACATATCTGCACCACTGCTGTGTGACCACGGTGCCACCCTTGCTGTGCTGCTTAATTGTCTCCATCCATCCGCGGCAGTCGTATCTTAAACTCCGCCCCCTCCGCCTCTGCCTCCGCCTCCCGTATCCCTCCCCCCTCGCCTCCCCATGTACCAACGAATCCCACCTCTTGAGATGTTTATTTGTACCTCTCTCTGTTGTTTCTCTGTTTCCCGTGTTACTGGTTTGAAATTTTTTTTTCTTCTTCTTCTTCTTCTTCTTCTTGTCGTCGCTGTTGCTGTTAACTTGTCGTTTGGTAAATCTGCCAAGCTGGAG
This sequence comes from Acanthurus leucopareius, assembly GCA_029814765.1. Classification (NCBI taxonomy): domain Eukaryota; kingdom Metazoa; phylum Chordata; class Actinopteri; order Acanthuriformes; family Acanthuridae; genus Acanthurus; species Acanthurus leucopareius. The sequence continues at coordinate 3,683,781 of JAQMCX010000033.1, forward strand.
TTCTGCACTCTCCCTCGCACACAAGAAAAAAAATAAATAAACAAAAAAGAATAAAAGGAAAAAGGGAAAAGAGGGATGAAGTAAAGACAAAACACAAAAATTACACAACGAGTGATCGTAGATTGATCGAGACTAAATTATTTATTATTAATCTACCCTTGGTGGTTTTTAAAAATCGTGCCTGCTCAGTTGAGAGGAGTAATGAAAGCGAAAGAGAGAGAGAGAGAGAGAGAGTCGATGTGGGTGTGCAGGTTTTTTTTTGTGACCTACACTGCTGAACCGGAGCGGGAGACCTAGTTATATGCATGTTTCAGTTACGCATTTCTACCATGTACCTACCTGAAAAAAAAAAAAAAGGGATGGAGCCTAGTGTTAATATATGATATTTGCATCTTTTGAAATAAGAATTTTACTCCATCCAGAATGTTGAATAGGTGACATGAAAAATTAAAAAAATTTTAAAAATGCAAAATTTTTCAAAAAAAAAAACATCAAAAAAAAAAAAGGAATTCAGGAGCCGTAGCTTGGTATGAGGCCCTCGATGTTAGCGTTTTTCCCTGCGTTGTAATGATATACTATTGGGCTGCGCTTTCTCCCCCAGCCTTCACATGGATGCTGGAGTTTTTTTGCATGATCATGATGTACAATGAAATACAAACCATGAATTGACGACTATCAAAAGTGTTTGTCTGAGTGTTAGTTGGTCTTCATCATAGCTTTGTTATTCTTCAAACTTGGATCTTGAAAGTATTTAATAAAAATACTATTTCAGCACTGGTCTGTCTCTCTCCGCTTGTTTATTCTTCCTCAAGGTTTGTCGCCATGTCGTCATGTTTGAATTAGCTTTTGCCGTCACACGGAAACTTTTCGGTTCCTTCTCCAGCGCGAGGTCTTAATGGAAAAAGATCCCCATGTGGAAATGTGCTCCATCCATCCTCAGACCAAACAACCTGCCACAACAGCTTTGTGTTTACCCCGGCTGCTTTCTTAACACCATGGTTTCTGAGCTGATCGTCTCACACACTCTCGTCTGGTGCTGTGCAGACTTTAAATGCATCCCCAAAAGACAACATAACCTTCTCTTTTTTTTGGCCTGGTCACTGTGCATTCTTGACATTTTCAGCCTGGATTAAAAAAGACTGGTTTCATCAGGCAGAGTCCCAACCCAGAGTATCACCAAATTTGGAGCTAATAGAGATAAATGCAACACACGTTTCCGATTATGTAACACTGCGACATTGATTAGGCATGCTGAATATCTGCGCATGTCGTCTCTTATCCAATTATAGGAAAGGAAACAAGATTGTCTCAGGTAACTTTTAGCAATTAGACACTTCCTGTTTTTTGTTTTTTGTTTTTTTTTTTAAGGGGAATAAAAACAGGGTTTGATTTCAGTGAAATAAAACCAGCTCTGGATCGTACCACATTAAAACTGGCCTACATGTGACTCTAGTTGGCTGGATGCTCTTAACACCACCCGGCATCACAGCTGGCACAATATTTTGCCCTCCATACTCGTCTGTCATCACATAAAGTCAGATTAAGCCCTGCATAGCACTGCGTAGCCCCCAGGTCGTTAACATGCACATAGGATAAAACAATCACTGCTGTCCGTTCGGCAGCTAGTGCATCGCCCCGTCTCACCACTTCAGCCTTTGTTCTGTCTTCTACTACTCTTATTTCAGCTGTATTGAGCTTTGTGTAACACTGCAGCCTTATTTAAAAGGTTTGGTGGTGTTATTTATGATGGTCCCAGTTATTTTAAGGATGTGTGTGTACGTGTGTGTGTGTGTGTGTGTGTGTGTCCCTGGGATGTAGGACAGCTCCCACTGGTTCCTCTGCTTTCTGTGTGATTAATGAGGAGAGCTCAGCAGTTGGTTAAGTTCGACACTCGCACTTACTTTCTCAAAGACACGAGAAAAAAAAAAAAAGAAAGAAAAAGGGAGAAACTCTGGAGGAAATGTGTCTTGTTAGCTCTCTCTGACCTTCGACTCTCTGTGTCAATAAAATTAGGAGTAAAACTGACCCAGAACGAGTCTCCTGAATTTAAATTACTTTGACTTTGTGGAGGTCTTAAAGGACAAGTTCCCTTATTTTTCTCCTCGGAGCTCATTCAAATGTTTGCGATCATAAGTATGCAGAACAAAACCTCACTAATAGCCTCTGTTTTCCATGATGCTGCTAAAAAAGACATAAAAATCTATTTTTGGAAAACAAGGCCGAAGGTCAACACAGGCAGGTTTTTTATATTTATGCTAAAAATGATCATAACCTGAATCGTCTTCTCCTGAACCTTTCTATTGCAGGCAGAGCAGAGCAAAGTGGTTGCATCCTTCTCTAATAACAGAACAGAAAAGGAGGTTTATGTTGGATTTTTAAGGCCTAAACTACTTTTTTTTTTCCCATGGGAGTGTTTCTGGTGTCAGGCGCTGCTGGTGAGGCTGTTAATCACAGCTTTTTTTGAATAAATAAATCAATAACACTTTTGTTTGTACTTAATATAAAGCCAGGCAATAGTTTACTCAGATTTGCATGAAAACTTCATCTCCAAATCTCACTCATTAACACGATATCGAGCATGTTTACTGAAAATTAAGTGTCAAAACATGATGAGGTGTTTTTTTTTTTATGTGTTGATTCCTCAAACCTTGGTGGAGCTGCAGGTGGTTTGATTTTTAAAACCTTTGCACCCAGGCTAGTGGTTTTCTTTCTGACTGTATGCTAAACTAGACTAACAGTCTCCAGGCTGCAGAGTTAAATAGATATGAGTGGTTTTATCTTATCTGATGGACCAAAGTTTTGCTCTAGAACTTAAACAAAGCTTTTGGCTCTCCTCTCAGTTGCTATTTGCTTCTTCTTAATCACCTTAATAAACTCTGACTGGCTCCTATCAGGCAGTGAGAGTAGCTGACTCCTACAAACTGTCCATTATGTCCTCATAGATGTCCATCTTGCTGGGCTCCACCGGATATTTGTCCTTCTGGTCCTCCTGCAGCTTCTGCTGAATTATCTTCTGCACTTGGTGCCTCATCCATCCAAGCTGAGTCTTTATAGAGTCGCACTCTTCCTCCTCTGGTACATTGTTGTGCATCGTATAGTCTTCTTTAATGCAGAGGTGGCAAAAATTCTCTTTATCTGTGTTGCAAAGCATATTCATGAGAAAACTGTGCTTCTTACACGTCATGTTGTTTAGTTTGACCTCAGTATCGAGTAGAGTTTGTCTCCTCAGTCCTGCATCTCTGTAATGAGACTCCAGTCTACTTCGAGTGCAGATGTTCTCATCTTTATACTTGGCAGCAGATTCATCAATGCTTCTTTTTTTTTTTTGCAAACCTTTAAAATGAGGCTTCTCGGGTTGTCATGTTAGTTTTTTAGCTTTGGTCTCCTTGCAGAGTTGACACCATCAGTGTTTGCTGTCGTCCCAGTATCCTGTGACGGAGGCCTTGCAGAAGTTGTGGCCACAGGCGATGACTCTGCAGCCCCCCAGGCAGATGGTGCACTGAAACTGTTCTTCACACAACAGACTGCTGCAGGACGCCGCGCCTGCGACACCGAGTAAAACCACAGCGTTACTTCCTGGAAAATATATCAGCTTTTGTTTTTCATCTCTCAGACCAATATGAGCTTGTTTTCTCTCTCCCCCATAATCCTCAAACACAATGAGTAAACCAGATTAAATTTACAGTAACTCTGTTTTAAGCTTATAATCTATCTATATCAGCTCACACAAGTGTTTAAAATCCACTCACCTGTGTGTGAATGCAGCCTGAGTATCTTGCTCTTCTTTTGTTGACACACTCATGCTGAAGCTCCAGTTTTAGACAGATGTTTGTTTTTTAACCCTTTCAGCAGCTGGTTCACAGCAAATCTGATGCAATTCTTTCAACCAAAACAGCTTTGTTTTATAAGTTCACCTCCTATAAGTTTGATTATCACACACCAGCAAACATGCAGACTTTCAATAATACAACCCTCATATTTATGAGTGTTTTTGAGCCAAAGTGATGATAATACCCTTTACTGCATGAATATATATGAAATAGGATGCTGGTTGAATGTAAGTACTGTAATACTGTGTATATCTTTACTCAAGTACTTTACTTAAGTAGATTTTTAAGTAAACTTGTGCTTTGCTTTAGTTTCATAATGCTGCTTTTTTTAAAAAAGATTAAATTATTTGACAGTATAATTAGTCGAAAAACCCGGCCTACCTCCTCCACAGAGGGAATCTGACTAAAATACAGGACCATGAAAAACAGGGAAAACTGATGCAGTTTGGTCATTGAATAAATAAAAGAAGTAATGAGAAATTAATATAAAAGAGGACAAAAAAATAAAGAATTGGACCTATTATTGAGCCGCGTCCCAAAGGCTGACACATTTATGCTCATTAAAAATCACTTTTCCTCTGTTTCAATAAAAAACGAGCCAGTCCGCTGCAGCGAGGGTTTCCTCTGATCCCCCTTTTTTTTCCGAGGGAAACCCGTCAAAACAAAAGAAAAGATTAACAGGGCTCATGAGTGACCGAGAGCTGCAGCTAAGCAGATTTACTCCTCAATTACTTGGAGGCAATAAATCTTTTGTAAGCAATCTTTTTATTTTTGACTCTTACAAACTTCAAAAAAACATAAAAAATCCATGTATTCTGATTCGAAATTGTGCAGATTTTTGCACCTTTTGCATATCACAACCCCGAAATTTCAAGGAAAACTTAGTTAAAATCAAGTTTATTGTTGATTAAGAAAGAGAAGAGAGGCCACACCGACACTGAAGACTTGTTCTCACCAGGTTATGTTTTAATACTCAACCATGATTCAGCACATTACACTGAGGAACAGCTGGCACAGTGGACCTCCCTCACCGTCCAGCTGTGGACACACAATATTTACATGAACCTACAAGATCTACATGGATAAAACACCGATTCTCAGGAAGGAAAGGAGCAGTGATAGGCTTGAGTTTATGTACAGGATTATAACAACAAGGCATCAGACGCGTCCATGTTGGAGAAAACAGCAGTTGCAGGTTACAATATGCTTCACGACACAATGGTTTCACAGTACATCAAAGCACGAGTCAAGTCCGTACACTTAGAGCAACGGTATAAAAAAAAATAAATAAAAGAACCATCAGGGTTAAGTTATCCATCAATCTGCTGCCCTGTGAAAAAAATAGAGCAACGTCGCCATCTTCTGGTTGGATCACACATCTGCTCGGAGTACAACAGAACAGACAACATTTAAACTTTTAAAACCGAGAGTTTTTCTATCTAATTCAGTCAAGAATGAATGCAGCACACATACGATCTAAACTCAGGAGCACAAGCTATCTATCCGTCTATCTGCCTATCTACAGCCGTCTGCTGGAATCAGTACAAACCATCATTCACGACCCGACAGTCAGCGTCCAATGGCTCTGAAAGGAGATATTTGTCCTGTGCGTTTTTTTAAAGGACCATACCAGTGTTTTCTGAAACTTTAAGCTCCTTAGCAGCAAACACAACAAGTTTCCTTCACTTTAATGTGATTAAAAAATGTAGAGGTGGTGTGTGTGTGTTCTTTCTATTTTCCAGGTGGCTGCTGTTTCCACAGTTTTCCTTTAGGAATAACGATCAATTAGCAGACCTTTAAAGCTGCTTGAGTTCACAGAAAACATCTCATCTGTGAGATTTTCTCCACTTTTGTTGTGAGGTAATGCAGTTTAATTGATCTGGAAAGACTTTTACCTCTCAAAAAACAATGTTACACACTGATTTTTCCATTTGTTTTGATTGATTCTGTGAGTTTTAAGAGTCTACTGTTTGATTTTTAGATTCCAGGAAATTCCAGGAAAGCAAGAAAATTCTTTCGAGAAGATCCTCACAGTTATGACAGGAAGCTAAAGAGCAGGAAGTCAAAAACAAGGACGTTGATTGATTAATTAGTCTCTTCTCATTTTGTAGGTTTGATGTTGGACTTTGACTTTAAGTACGCATTATATCTAAGTGATAGTGGTTAATAAATTATTGCATTACAGCTCAGCTGAAAGCCATTAATACCTTTAGGTTTTGCCCGGTTGTGAAAAATCTCTCCAGTTGAAGACTGATTAATAATTAAGTCGTTAATAAGGAGTAATAGGCGTTTTACTGTCTAGCATAAAGCTTACCGTTATTTATGTTAATAAGCCTTTAATAATGGGGTTTATTTTAAGGTCAAGCTTTGTTTCTAATAAGCCAACTGCAAAGGGTGAGTAAATAACTTAAATCATAATAATTATTGTTAATTATTACCCTTTTTTTCCCTTTTCAACACCTAGAACTGAGCTATAAATTACAAGTAAGCTGTTTATTAATCACATATATTATATGTAGGCATAATACTGATTATGTGAACAGATGTATACAGATGTGTGATGGTTACTGCACTTTCAGATGGCTTTCCAGATGTTTGTGCAGCATTTTCTTTCCCCTTTTATTACCCATATTTCTTATTTATTGTCTAAAATTAGACTTTTTTGATGAAAACTGCATCCCTCATTAACTTGCAAGAAAAGCACAGGAGCAATTTTTTATTTGTAATGTGATTATAAACTTTAGGATTAACAACAGTCATCAGTAGATGGACATGAAAAATCCCTGGTATGGTCCCAAATCAAAAAAGCTTAGTCTTGGTTCTAGAAAGCGCTTTTACCAGTAAAGGTATAAGAGAACAGCCCTGTTTGAAAGAACAACACTTACATCTGAAATTTTTATCAAAAACTTAACTTGAGAAGAGCGCCGCCTGATGCAGGAGTTCAGGGTTTATCTATATTCATAATTACAGAGGGATAATGATGAAGTACATCAACCTTTTATTCTAGATGTTCTGGTGGTTAGTTTGTTGATTTTTGTTACTTAACAGCTCACATGACAGACACACATTAATAGGTGAATTTTAGCATAGATTCTTGTGTGACCATCTCAGAAAAATACCCCGAGTATTTTTATTCTAACACTATTCTCCTTAGAAATACATGCCATGCTGATTTTTTGATTTCCGGTATCAGTGAAAGGCCCTGATCAGCATGCCGGTGCTTCGTTTTTGTCTCTTAACGGGCTGTAACTCACATGTAAAAAAAGCACCAAACATCACCCACGCGCTCTGTCATCCTGGCAGCTTTAGGAGGCTCCGCCCACACCGCTCATCCCACGACTAGCAACCGCAAACACAACACTGAGTTCAGATTAGAAATGAGCACAGAGACGGCCGTTTGTACTGACTTAAGTTAGGAGCATCTGACTTTTCTTTTTCGCCGTTTAAGTTTACCTTCGTCTTCCTTTAACCCTCCTCCCTCAGGCGGTCACATGGCACAGATGGTAAGCCAATGGCGCGGCCTCAATCAGACCAGAATTTGTGTGTTTGTGTCGGCATCCCCTTCATGGTGGTGGGTTTTGGTGTGTGTGTGGACGTGCTGATTGGTGTGTGAGTGATGAGTGTGCGTGTGTGTTTGTTTGATATCGTTGATTTCGTTTGTTTGCTGTTGGTTGTGTGTGTGTTTGAGCTTGCCGTGCACGTGGAGGTACTTTTCCTTGCCCTCGCCGTGTGTGTGTTGCTCATGTGTGTGTGTAAGGTCATTGTCAACGTGTGTCAGATCTTCTTGCGTCTCTGCGTGTGTGTGCGGCTCCTCTGCTCGTGTGTTGATGACCTCCTCGATCCAGCTCCTGAAGCGGCTGACTCGAGTGTACAGCGAGGGAGAGGAGGGGTTGGCGCAGCCGTAACCCCCGGCGACGACCCCGGTGAGGACCCACCGACCTGACTCCCCCTGACACATCAGCCCCCCTCCTGAGTTGCCCTGACAACTGTCGCCGTAGAGGAGGCTGGTGTCCGGAGGGCTGCCAGCACACAGGGTACCATGGCTGGAGAAGCTGTCGCCATAGCGCTTCTTACATTGCCATGACGACATCAGAGGGACCCAGGATGCAAGAACAGAGTCTAAAAGAGAGGATGAGAGGATGAAAGCAGCTGCATTTCAAAAAAGGCTGACATAAGTAGCACATTAATTGATAAGTCATGAAAGAATCAGCAATAATTTTGATTATTGATTTAAACATTAAAGTCATTTATTAAGCAACAAATTTAAAACCCAAAGAAATTTCACACAGGGATTGGGAACCTTTGAAAAACTTTTGGATCTGTGGTGTGCATTTCCACTAAAAGGGACCAGGGTCTTAATGAGTTCTATTTATTTTATTTACATATTAAATTTATTTGTAAATGTATTTTATTAATTTTATATTTCTATTTATTTTATCCCCCCAAAAATCCCTGATTGAATGGAGGGAGAAACTCCGTCTGATTCACACCAGAAACTGGATTTGGATGTAATTTTCTTCCAACAGTGGAAGAACCCTGGGGGCGGGGTTTACAGGGCAGAACAATTCTGATTGGTCAAAATCATGCTGCATTTTATTTCACAAGTTTTGGTGATTTCAGCAGATAGTTGCAGTGTTTCAGAGTTCACCTCTGAAATCCCAGATCAGAAAAAAATGGTTATTTTTATATATTTATATTTAACTCACTGATGTAACTTTTAAGTTAAGCCATAAAATCTTGTTGAAAGTTCCAGTTGTAACTTTTATCAATAAATTAATTAATTAACCTGATAAAGTCTGTGTCAAATCAGGTTGTTTGCACTGTGTGTGATTTAATTAACACCAACGTGGGAACAATAATGACAAACAAACTGCTTTTTATGTGTGTTAAATATAAAATATATATTTTAGATAAAATCTGGATATTTTCTGATGTTTAAAAAAACTCAAACAGAACTCAGTAAAGAGAGAAAACACACACCTGGTCCTGACCATCCTGCGCTAACCATGACGACACAAGAAGATGGAGCATTTCCCCCTGAGCCCATGTCTGCAGGAGGAAGGCATGCGGCGTTGGTGTCGGGGTCAAAGGTCAGACAGTGACCTTTGCTGTTGGGTAGCTTCAACAAAGCCAGATCGTGACCTCCACTCTGACCCTTGAACTTCCTGTGAACCACCACCTGCTCCAGGGTGAGGGTCTGCTCCGAAGCCCCGACGCGAACCACGTACCTGGACGGGTCGCTGCCGAACCTGCAGGAGGGAGGAGAGAGGGATGAGTTTCTATTCAGGATGATCGGAGGTCCGGCTGAAGATGCCTGAAGTGTCAGATTTACCTGCTGACACAGTAAGCCGACGTCAGGGCCCAGCAGGGGCTGATCAGAGTGCCGCTACAGAGGGGACCGCCATCTTCTTCTTGAGACTGAAGCCACACCGACACCTGCCAAGGCCACGTGGTCCTGACAGAGGAAACAATCTCAATCAAAACTCCTCTTTTCTTCTGCCTTTTCTCAGCAAACTCTGAAGGTGTTTACATCTGCTTTTTAATGGGTTTTTCGAATAGAAACTCCCACTCAGCCATTAGCAAACAGTGGTGTAAGTTACAGTGCTGATGCTCTCCCTTCCCTCAACCAAGGGGGTTTATGGGTAACAACATCATCATGAGAAACCTATGTCAAGTCATGTAGGAAACTGCTTTTAAATGGTTTTAGGAAAATAACATTTTGAAAAAAATATGTATTTTGACTAAAATCTAATTGTTTCAAATATATAAGCATCAGTGTAAAGCTGCAGAAAAACCTCAACAACACAAAAAATGATCTCCTTACTACCGTGTTAATGTTTATGCTGAAAACACTTGTTATTTTTATTTTGAAAGGACCTGCTGCAGGAAATACTTACAGTTCTCAGAACAAGATTATGAGGACACGATGACACAGATTTGGACATATTGGAGCGCTATAATCCTACCTGAGCATGTTCTCCTCCCCTTGGCTCCTCCTCTTGTCCTCATCCTCGGTCAGCTTCCTCAGCCCACAGCTCTGCTCCTGAGGTTTGGTCTTTATCGCCGACTCACGCGGCGCAACGTCACACCTCACCCCCGCATCCTCCCTGCGTCTGCAGCCTTGGATGCTCTGGCCCAGAGACGGACACTCTCCAAGGAACTCCTCCTTCCCCGTGCACCTCACCTGGTCCAGGTGGATGGGCCCTTTGCCCTGACCGAACCCCACGGCTGCTACTGCTGCACCACTGAGGAGGGAGGAGAAAGATTTGAATTTTAGTGCAATTTTTTAAGAAATATTCCCTCTATGTCTTTTTTATGTTTGTATATAATAACCAACCTGTGTCCGAGCTGTCTGCAAACCACGGCCGCGTTCAGGTCGTTCCAGCCCGAGTCACAAATACTCCCCCAGTCACCATGGAGATACACCTCAACTCGACCCTCCTTTCTGCTGCTGCCACCCACCAGACGCACCAGGGGACCTGACAAGACGCACACACATGCACACACACACACAAACAAAAATCTCATTCATATTCATGCGGGTGCATCTACATACTCCAGTCTCCACTCACTGACAGCGAGTTACGTGTCAGCTGACAGTGTTAAATGTCACCTGCAGCCTGGTGCCTCATTATTCAGCCTCTATTCTCATTCTAATGGACTGTGTGTCTACAGGAGGCGCTGGACCTCTGGAGTGCTGTGAGACCGTAAACGACGCTTTATTCTCCGCGCTGTCAACATGTGGCATTTAAACTCTTTGGACAGGTTTACACCTCTGCTCACGCTGAGCGATGCAGCGCCACTCAAGGACAGAAGTGTTTTTATTCTTTCAGATGCAGACAGTTTGCTGAAGCCTGGCTTTGGACCGGCACTCTGCAGGGACAGCTTGCCCTTTTCTGCACAAAATTAATTGCTGTTGCAAAGTCACCAAACTTCTGCAGTGCAGTGCATTGATATGTTGTGTTTTCTGGTTCCTATCTTCCTTCTTTTGCTGTCTAATTAACAAAAAAAAACTCTCAAAAGTAACGCAGCAGCCTGGTTTGTTTTCTAACAATGAGTAAACAAAGCCAGAGGTAGTTCTGCTAAATGGGGCGCCGCAAGGCAAGGCACTTTTATTTATACAGCAAAATTAACACAAGAGGCAAAGTGCTTCGGAGATAAAACCAATAAAGCTAAAAACTTTAAGACATTTCAAAATAAAAGCAACAAACAAAATATTTGAAGGCGGCAGAATATAACTGAGTTTTAAGTCTGTTTTTAAACGGCAGTGTGGTGCATCATAACTGAACAAAGCTTCACCAGTTGTTCTCAATTGTGCAGCAAATAAAAAGTCCATTTCTAAGAAAATCAAACAAAATCAACTAATTAAAATCTCAACTCTTTAACAGTCTGGATTCTGAAGAAATGCAGATACATGTAAAGCAAATATTTCCACTTTTGAAAGCTTAAAGCTCCAGCGTGTAGCGTTTAGTACCATCAAAATGAAAAAGCGCTCTTTTCATAGCAATGCTTATGCATGCCTTGTTAAACCTCATTTCTCACCTGTGGAAGGTGCGATAACCGGCACTTCATTGGTTTCTTGGCTGGACCGAGCCCTGCAGCGAACACCAACATCCTCGCTGTGGGAGCAGTCGGTCCGTCCCCAGATCCCGTGTCCACAGTCCAGCAGGGAGGTCTCGGTTCCCTCACAGTGGACGTCATCCAGGAGGATCAGACCGATGCCCTCGCCGAACGTCCCCTCTGAGACGACCTCAGCGTGACCCCTGAAGGTGGAGAAGATGTCTAAGTCTTTATACTGTTTGAGGTTTGGACACCAATTCAACAATCAACTAAGAGTAAATCTCATTTGTTGAATTGCACCACGAGCTTCATTCATACCTGTAGCCCAGCTGTCTGCAGACCACCTCCGCATGCTGCTGGGACCAGTGGTCGTCACACACCGTCCCCCAGTCACCATTGTGGAAAACCTCCACCCGACCCTCCCAGGGACTGTCTCCTCCAACCAGACGCACCACACCATCTGTAACAGTTTAACATAATGGCCATTAATGTGATTAAAGGCCGACACGCTTGACTCCTGAGAAAATCCTTTATGCATCCACAAGCCAAGATTATATTTTATAGATGTTACATTTTCCATTAACATTAAAATTAAAGGATCATATTCAGATTAATTATTAATCTCAGATTAGTTTAATGAATAGTTGCTGCTATTTCATGCCAGCAGATACGAAGCCTCTCAGTTCATGTCAGTAATGATTTATTGATGCTCAGGGTCTATATATAGCAGTTTAAAGCCTATCAGCGTGTGTGTGTGCGCGTGTGTGTGTGCATGTGTGCATGTGTGCGTGTGTGTGTGTGTGTGTGTGTGTGTGTGTTGTAATTTACCTGTATAAGGGCTGCAGGAGACCCCAGCATCCTCCATGTGGTCACAGTTGTGCTGCTCCCAGTCGCCATGGGGACACTGATCCAGGAAGAGCTCGTTTCCTGTGCACTTCACAGCATCCAGCAGGATCGGACCCGAGCCCTGACCGAAGTGAGCCCACGACCAGGCCTTAGCAACGCCCCTGCAACACACACACACACACACACACACACACACACACACACACAATTTATCTACAGACTGTGTGTATTCCTATATTTTTTTAAGAGGAGTACACTAAAGACAGCTCAGACAAATTTGCAATTTGATTTGACTTGATACTGATTTTGCAGATGTGAAAGATCCTACAGGGTAAAAATTATAGTAACCTTCTTACACACTGACCCACAAGTAACTCGAGCAGCCATTTTTAACAGAATCTTAAAATAAAAACAGGCAATAAAAGAGTGGCCTGATTCCATAAGTCCTTTTTTAAAAAAATTCCCATGATCTACATTATCTTTTAACTAAGCTATGTAGTGTAACTCATGTTTCATGCTTGCTTTATCCAAATGTCAACATGCTAACATGCTAACATTTACTAGATGTCTTGTCTCCCTTTTTTACAGTCTTAGTTTAGCAGGTTAGCATGCTAGCATTTGGTAATTAGCATTAAAAACGTGTTGAGGTTGATGCAGGTGTCATTAGTTTTGCAGAGTTAACTAATGAACCAACTCTCTGAACAAATACAACTTCTGACCAGATGATGGCGCTACATGAGCGGCTCATAACATCATAAAAGTGCTGATATTTAATAATGAGGCGAACTTGAATATCTGTACAGCATTTCATCCTAATGCACCTGAGTTTTGTCAAGATATTTCAAAGATCAAACTTATAGCAGCGCTAGAGGAAAAAGTCATATAAACACCAAAATCTTTATGTTCTATAATATGAAAATCATGAATGTCTGGAGAAAAATTTCATGGTGATGCAAACATGAAACACTAACACTGATGTCCAACTCAGAAAGAAATAAAACAGCAAAGAAACAAACATTCTCAAAATAAAACAAGGATCTAAAATAAATAAGATCATCCAAATAAATAATAAAAAGCTCCTACATGGATGTTCTTGCACTTGTTTTAATTATTTATAGATACTAAAACGCTACAAAGAGCACTTTCCAGTGTTTTTGTGGGTCCATGCATTTCAGCGGAAGTGAGGAAAACATAGAATGACTAAGGAAAACTTGAGGTTAGTAAAATTTCTGTTTATTTTTCAATTATCTATCAGTATTTTCAAATAAAAATGCTTCTCTTTTCTATTTCCGCGAGGAATTAAAATGTTTTTTTATGACTTATTTTGAACTCAGAGGCAGTTACATTCATTTATCCGATCAAATTTAATCTCAGGTAAAATGCATTTGACTGTCAGCTTGTAAAACACAAACACAAACATGACAACATGACAAGTCTGTAAATGTTACCGAAAACACTGACAAAAAAAAAAAAACCTATCCAGGTGGGAGAAATCATTTTCACTTCATTTTGTCTTTAAGTGTCAAAACACATCAGCGCCTGTGAGAGAAGCTGTGCGTCAGTGTGAGCACGTCTATTATTTAAAGGGGCCATATTGTGCAAAATTCACTTTAGAATGGTTTTCTAACAATAATATGCATCCTCAGCGTGTCTACA
>JAQMCX010000033.1:3697772-3714886 GCA_029814765.1 Acanthurus leucopareius
GGTAGCACAGTTTCCACAGGAGCACCTATCCAAGGAAAAAAGTGAACATTTCACCAAAATATAAGTGGACAAGCAGAAGTGGATAAGAAGTAAGCTTGGCCTAACCCTTTTCAAGTGCATAAAACATAGGTAATTTGTAACGTGACTAATGTGGAGATGGAGAATATTGTAGTTTACACAACACTACACTGCCTCGAATTTTGAAAACTGACTAAAAGATAATTGATACAGACAGACATATTTATGCAGAATTATGGCGGGGTAAGATCATTATAATGTGGAAAAACAAACGACAGGGAGCTGCTATGATAAATATCTCAGCCCAAAACATCACAAAACTTTACGAAAATAAGATTTTTTAGGCCTACTTTGTCAGCATCGATCACAAATAGTCTCGACATTACAAGCTTGTAGCAGTCTAACTGAGCATAGGCTAGCAGTTGAGGCTAGTAACAGCCTTATGACGACAAAACTTTTTCCGTAGACTGCAAGAATATAGTCACGAGAGATAACTAAACTTTTCACAATATTGCGCATTCACCAAAAGAGCTCCAAGTAACGAGAAGACAGCGGAGATGTAACCATTAGCAGGAGCTAATGTTACCTAGCTACATGTAAGTAACAACACACGAACAACGTAAAAAGAAAATATGGAGACAAATAATATTTGTAACTAACCATTCAGAAACGTCCTGCTGCAGCCGCAGAGTTGGAATTTCTTCAGGAGCCTCTCCTTCTGGGTCAGACTCTGGGTCAAACTGGTATGGCTGGACCACAGCGCTTCTACGAGCCATGCCGACTTACTCTGTGTAAACATTAGCGCAAGGTACCGGAGCGAAAGCCACGCCCCTCTCTTCCAGAGAGACGGGGGGGCATGGCTTGCGCTGAAGGAGGCGTGGACAGGCGCAGCCCACAGAAACAGCGTGTTCTCGGTAGAGCTCACAAGAGGGAGTTTTCAGGCTGGCTGAAGTCCAGGAAAAAACTGGGTTTTTAGGCAACAAACTTCAAATTGACTGTTCTGGGACCTCTGACACCTATGTAAACCTGCTGAAAAGGAGTATAATATGGGACCTTTAAAAGCAAAAACACAGATGGTGAGTTTTCCCACAGTGTTAGAGGAGATGAAATACAACCTAATGTTAAAGATGGAGGGAGTTCCTCCTCTTCACAGCTCTGACTTCATCCCTGTGATGCTAAACGTTGGCGGGGATGTTGCAGCTCCTCTGCAGGGAACACGAGGAGGGAACATCTGCACTGATTCAAACACTATCTGCTGAAACGAGGCTTTCCCAGGGATTTTCCTCCCATGTGCTCTGCTCCAAAGTCTTGACAATGAACTCTCTGATGTTTATATCGAAAATTCTATCACGTAAAATGACCCAACGTAGCACCATGTAGAGTTTGGCAATTGGACGAAAGTTGATTGGCTGAGTTTATCTAAGTTGGCTGTTTTTTGGAGGCAATTTTTGTTATTTTATTTTGATAATTAAAAGGTTTGCCTTAGAATAACAAGTAAGCATCAGACTGTCACTCAAGGAGACGACTTAAAACCAGCAGGGGGCAGCAACGGTGGATTTTCACATCATTTTCAGCTGATTTTCCCATCAAACTCAGTGAAATAAGAGATTATTGTGATTAAATTAAAGATGGTGATTGTTGGAAAAGTAGAAAAACAAAGCATGATGGTTTCCATCGGTTTTGTTTTGTTTCTGTCCAATTTGAATGAAATATTTTAGTTTAGTATTGTGATATTATTTTTATAAGGAGAGCAATTGTAAAATAATTCTTTTCTTCACATATTTTGAGTTTATTTTGCTATTTATTTCACAAATAAGTAAACATGGCATCACACACACCTGCATGAACATGTGAGCAACCAGCTGATGCGTGGAACATTTTAATATGTAACTTTGGCACCATCCTGTTTTTCTTAATCTAAGATCGTAAACAGGTCCGACTCTCGCTCTCTTGCCCTTTGCACTCTGCCAGAGATTAATGGTTAACAGGGAAGAGTTTCCGTAATGAGGATCATTACAAACCAGCAAGGAAGAAATAAAAAGTGACAATAAAACACTTCAACAGCAAGTTTGCACCAGCTGATCCGGTAAACTTTAGTACCCCAAAATGGAAAATGCAGAAAAGGAGGAGACATCCTTCAGATTTAAGCTCCCCTCAACACTTCCATGCATATAAAAATGCAGATTTTTAGGGTTAATTTAGATTTTAAAAAATGGATTATCTTATAGTAGATGCTAGTATCGCTTAACACAATTTAATTGTATTTAATTGATTTAAAATGTAATTTAATAATTTATAATTTATTTAAAAAATTGTCATTTTTGGGGAATTAAACTTGCTGATACTGTGCTGAACCAGCAAGGCATCAGTGTCCTAAACTGTTACATGATTATTTTAACCCCGATTTTAAGAATAAAGTTGGTGATATTCTTAACTTTCCTACTGTCAAAAAACATCACATGAAAAGACCAAAAATGACAAATAATTCATCCCACTAACAAAGCCTGATATTTCCCTGTGCCATAAAGCTCCATTGTTGTCCAGAATCTATTAAAAACCACATGAATGAGTCACATTTGCTGTGACGTGTTCATTCATCACAATGAACATGGGCGCCGCAGTTCATCTTGACTCCATCCCACACGCACCAACCTGCTGCCATAAATACACAGCAGAGCACCAAATGTGAGTAATCCACGTCTGAAAATAGTCCTCAGCAAACGCCTCGTATATCCCAGCTTGAAATGCATTTACTGAAAACCACAGCACCCAATTAGATTTAATCAAAAATATAGAGATGCCATCCTTATCATTTAATTCAGAGTGTCATCTGCAGCCCTGTGGTTGTGAACCCTGTGGTTAGGGGCAGGTTCGGTTTGGGAAAAGGTCTAAATGTCACCACGTGTGTTAACTGGGTGTGAAGGTGTCAAAAAGCCCCAGAGCACATACCCGAAGCCCAGCTGTCTGCACACCACCTCCGCATCTCTGTCGTCCCACTGGTCGTCACAGACGGAGCCCCACCTTCCTGCGTGAAACACCTCCACACGACCTTCAAAGTCTTCCTCGCCTCCGACCAATCGCAGCGGAGGACCACTGCCTGAGAGAGCACAAAGAGATAAAACTCAGATTAAACAGCTTCCCTCCTCTCAGCCTGTCTGAAGTTTTCCTCCATTAGCACAACTGTAATTAAGTACTTGTACAATATTTAAGTTCTGTTTATGAGATTTAAGCAGCTAAAGCATCATCTGCCTCCTCCCCCTCTGTTTTTAGTCATAAGTGTAGTGAATTAAGGAAAGGGCAGGCCCTGAATGCACCATGAGATACACAGCAGAATAGAGTTACTCTTTTATGAACAAAGTGACGACCTAAGTGCACTAGTTAGCAAAAAGGAGAGATTTCTAGGATCTGCTCATCAACAGATAATAAAGATGGACACATGACAACTCCTCAAAAGTGAAGCTGAACATCTTGTTGACATCTCAAGTCTGGTGCAAGTCAAACACCCCCCAGCACTGTGATTGATAGCAAAACCTAATATGGCTGCAATATGGGGCGGGACTTCAGTACTGTGGCTCCTCCCCCAATCAAACTCTGGCTCAAAATGACATCTCCAATGCAAGATGGTAGCACCTGCATCTTGATATTTTGGCTTTATTTTTGCACAGTGGGAGAAAGTGGAGACACATCATGCATCTTTATTTATGTCAGTGAACCTGCCACAGTGGCCTAAATTCGTAACATAGTTATTAGCTTGCTAGCTGTCCTGCTAAAGCTAGCTGCCTGAAATATCGAGTAAAATCTGCTTTCGGAAACTAAAGTTTGAGGGTCGTCCTTGAACTTCAGTTTGCCTCTAAAGATTTTACAATACTGTGTGTGAGTTCAGCCTCTTAACCTCTTTATAAACAAGGAAGGAGCCAATAGTCTCACAGGAAGGGACTCATGTATGCAAACACAAATACACATGTGGCCAAAAGAACAGATAATCTTATATAATGACATAAACTGAGGGAGGGTGACTCTATTCTCTCCGATATATTGTCATTTGCTGTTATGTAAATGTTCAAAAACTCACTTAGAAAACCTTCACAAAGTAGGAAAGTGTACAATATCACTGCACAGTCAACTGTAAAAGAAAATTGTTTTCCATAAAAAAATAAAATAACTGTCTCTGGGACTCTCAGGTGAGGAGAATATTCACGTCTGGTTGCCATGACTCTCTGGAAGTCACACTGACCTTCCGGCGGCGCACACACTACTGCTGCCTCGTTTCCATGGCTACAGTCACCAGTGACGAACGTCCTGCTCCGGCACTTGCTCAGACTGTTCTCGTCACCACGGCAACCCAGGCGCTCATAGTGGAAGAGGCCTGAGCCGGAGCCGAACTGCGAGTGCTGCAGCGCCGTGCCGATGTCACTGTCAGGACGGACAAATCACCGGTGAGGACAAGCTGTGAAACATCAATATTGACTGAGAAAGTGTGTTTTTTATCATCTTACCCCAGGCCCAGCTGCCTGCAGATCACACCGGCATCCCTGTCCGACCAGTGAGAGTCACACACTGCCCCCCACTGGCCGTTCAGATAAACCTCAACACGCCCACTGCCAGAGGTTGAGCTTCCAACCAAACGTGCTGCACCTAAAAAACATAGACAAACGAGATGGTTTAACACTTAAAAATCACTTTATGAAGTGTTCATTATCACTATTACGACTGGTCCTGGATCAGTCACATGGTGGTTCATGGTCGCACCCTGGTGGCAGTCGCAGTAGGCCCATCCGATGGCTCCAGAGTTCTGCCTGAAGAAGCACCAGGGGTTGGACTCTCGGTCCGGGTTCCTGCAGTAGCTGTGGTCTCCAAGCCCTCGGCCCGGATACTGCATGACATAGTCTGGAAACTCTGTCCACTTCAGACAGGGGGCGCCAGAGTCCGTCTGAGACACGGTGCCGTTGTAGTATCCCAACTCTGTGAATCCCTCAGAGCAGGACAGAGGCACTGCAAGAGGAGACGCAGGGAGGGAGGGAGAGGAGAGGAGAGAGTGAGTGAGTAAATGATGAGGACGATGGGAGAATAAGATGTTTTTTTGGATGAAAGGGAGAGGATTTGGGTCAGAGAGGACAATGTGAATAAAGGAGAGAGGAATGGGGAAAGTTTGTGGGATGTAGGAGGAAGGAGGAGTGGAACTGGTCTTATTCAAGTCACATTATCCCCATGTCTGCATTTTTATCTGAGCATAAAGGCTTACACGGATGACTCTCATATACTGTCCACTGCCATAGCAGGATCCTGCTTAAATACAATTACCCCTGCTGATCCATGTTGGACCGGGGGAAATTTCCCTAACCTTAAAACCGCCATTACTTCCCATGCTGGTGATTGGACACCAGTAATCTTCTCAGAGAGGGAGGAATGTGTGAGTGAAGCTTAAAACAGACTGAGAGAGAAACTGCTGACATCAAAGTGCAGCGAAATTAGGCCACACAATGTAGAGCAGGTTACATACTGTGGCCTTTTAAAAAACCTACAACATGCATTAATTAAAGGGACTTTTATTGCAGAACATAATAAGCAGAGCGGTGCATGAAAAGGACACCAGACATACTAATGCATTCACAGGTGAAAGGGCAACTGCAAAGGTGTAACATGGTTTATTATTCGGGCTTTTACTTTTTTAAGTTTTGACTACATTTATGGAGGAAAAGCAGATCAGACAGAAAACCTTTGCATCTACACATGACAGGAAGTGTGCTGAGAGTATCACAAAAACTAAAACATTTGCGTCCTTTTTTTACAAATGTGCAGATTAAATATTTTACAAATGACCCTGATACTGAGCTGTTCTAGGTCTGTCATGTAAACTGGATCTTTTGAAATGTTTTTAACTTTGTGTATCTGAAAAACTCTTACGCTTGGTTTTTCAGTGCTTTCAAACAGAAAATATTTCCCTTGCAAACCATTCAAAAAAAAGTTCCTACATAGGAAATGAAGAGATTTTTTACACAGGAAATGTCCTACTATAATAAGTTCAAAGCTAGCATCTCACGCTTACAAGCTTATCATGAAAATGCAAACATGCTAATACTAAAACAACATACATCAATTTTAATGTTAGTATGCTAACATTTGATTAAAAAAACTACAACTGAAGCTGATGTGAAAGTCATTAGTTTTGAAAAAATTTGACCTGTTTTGAAAAAACTTTATAAAATTTTTGACCTGCTATTTTTTGTTAAATATAAATAGTTACTGGAGTATTATTTCCAAAGAGTTTACATGTTATTAGTTTCATAATGGTCTGATTTGTTTGTTTTATTGCATTCTTCATCTTTCTTGTTGCCTTCCTTTTCTTCATTGAATAACTTTATAAAAATGCAACAAAACCAGAACAAAACATGACTTTTTATTTCCTTTTTAAATTACTTGAAATTAAGTATTTTTCCCTTGTGGTGTTGCTACTTTCTTGTGGATTTCTTTGTTCGCACACACTGAAGCTTTAAGTGTTTCTGAGGCAGAACGTTTCCTTAACTATGATTAATGGCAGAGGTACTTCAGTAACAAGCAACAGTCTTATCTCTTCGACACACACAGCTTGGCCGTCCTGGAAAATTATCTCTGCGGAGCAAACCTTATGCCCACTTTACACACCAACTCACACAAACACACACTCAAAGATTTGCTGCATAGTGACCGACACAAAAATACACACTACATTACAGTCAGAGGCAGAAACACAGACACAGACACACACACACACACACACACACACACACACACACACACACATATACACACACTGGATCCAATTTGGGAAGAGATAAGAGGAAGAGTGGGAGGAGGGAGCGTTGAAAAAGGAAATCAATCAGGCATAAGTTCGCTGAAGTACAGCAAAAAAACATCCTCAAACAATAAATAAAACATAACAGACACAGATGTTGGACTCCAAAAAATAAATAAATAAATAAATAAAAACTCTCAAAAGCATCCGAACCCTAAAAAAATCCCTCTGACTTCAGATGCAAAAACGCGTCCGTCCCTTTAAGAGCACATTACTCAGAAAGAAACCGAAACTTAAATTCGTCTTGGGAAACAACCAGGAACCCGCCACTCGTTCTGCTTTCTTTACAGAGAAACTACAGTACGAGTAAGTACTCCTTCCTTTTATTATAAGATTAAAGTAACTAAATTAAAATAAAGAATAAATAATTAAAATAAACTAAATATTAATTAGTTTAACACATAAGAGAAGAAGTCTTTGTGTAGGTTGTTGTTTCATGCCACTTTCTGCTGTTTAAGTTTTTTTTTTGCTGGGTAAGTGCTACTTTTTAAGCGTCATAAATAATACTTTTTCTAGTAGATGAAATAATCTAATCCTAAATGTGGATATTCAAATGTGCTTTTGTTTTTCTCTGAATCCACTTAAAAACCTCTTTGTCCAATTTGGCAAAAAGCTGCCATTCAAAGTGAACTCTTGACCTCGAGGATCAATGTCTACGGCAGTCATAAAGAAAAGCAAATATTTTCTAAGCTTTTACAGTCTTCATGATGTGCTGGAAGCTAGTAATCATGTCTGTGAGCAATATGAAAAATTTGCATGTTTTGAGGGAAGAAATTATTACAGTGCTGCAAAAAGAGAAGTTTTCCTCTATGAATATATCATACACAGCGTTTTTTATTGTTAATTCATCTGCTCCACAACAGTGTCCCCTGATTCAAAAGTGACACTTTGCCAAATATTTGCACATTTATTTTCCATCACTTGGGAAATTAATTTACTAATTGTTTCAGCTTTAAATGGGTTGATGGAAAGAAACACTAAAAGTAATCATGAACTTTGTTTTGGGGAAAAAATTAGAGGAAATAAGCATTCATGTGAAAAGTTTGCTTTCATTTCACTTTCTTTTTCATGCTGTTTCCAGAAATGGCATCCAGCAGCAGTCTCTTGTCTGAGCAGCAGTTTCTTTGTCCCATCTGCCTGGATGTGTTCACTCAGCCAGTTTCCACCCCATGTGGACACAACTTCTGCATGTCCTGTATCACAACCTTCTGGGACAACACACCAGTCTGCAAGTGTCCCTACTGTAAGGAGATGTTTGAAAAGAGGCCAGATCTCAAGGTCAACATTTTCATTTCAGAGCTCGTATCCCAGTTCCTGTCACTTCAAGTGACAGAAGCTCAGGCCCATAGCCCTGAAGTACAGCAGGCTAGCTGTGGTGAAATGGTGCTGTGTGATATTTGTACTGACTCCAAGCAAGAGGCTGTCAAATCCTGTCTCAAGTGTCTGATGTCTTACTGCAGCGTTCACCTAGAGCCCCATCAAAGAGCTACCACACTGAGGAGTCACAGGCTGGTTGACCCTTTGGCGAGCCTGGAGGACAGGATCTGCAAGGAGCATGCCAGACTCCTGATGTCATTCTGCAGAAACGACAAGATTTTGCTTTGTGACGTCTGCGCCGGTTCGCACCACGTGAACCACGACATCATTCCCGTGCAGCAGGCGTACACGGAGATGAAGGTTCTGCTGTTGGAAACTGAGACCCAAGTGCAGCAGATGACCCAGGAAAGGCTGAAAAAGGTCCAAGCCGTGAAAGAGTCAGTAAAACAAAGCGAGACAGAAACCAAAGATGCAATTGCAAACAGCGTGCAGGACTTGGCAACGCTGGTCTCTGAGATCAAGAAGAGTCAGACAGAGCTTGTAAAGGTGTTGGAGGAGAAGCAAAAAGCACTTGAAGATCAAGCAGATGGGTTTGTTTGCAATATGAAGCAGGAGATTGCGAAGCTGCAAATAGCAACGCTGAAGCTGGAGGAGCTAAAACAGACTAAAGACAAGTTTCGTTTTCTCCAGAGCTTCCCAAACCAATTCCTCCTGCCACACACGATGGACTTGTCAACATTCAATTTAAACAGACATGAAAAGATTCGTGACATTCGCAAATCTTTAAGCAAATCGGCATCTCAACTGCGAACACTGCTGAGTGAAATGAACACAGAAATAAAACTTTTCTCAGAAGGTAAAGATGTGGTGAACGATCAGATGCTCAGATACATGCGGCAGTATTGTGAGGACATCGTGCTCGATCCTGACACAGCTAACCCTATGCTCATCTTATCTGGAGATAGGAAGCAGGTGAGGTACAACACGGGTTTAGTTTTTTGGGGGAACCAGATCCTGAACCCGAAGACTTTTACTACACATCTCGCAGTTCTGGGAGAGAGAGGATTCAATTCATACAAGTTTTACTTTGAGGTGTTTGTGGGGAAAAAGACTGAATGGTGTCTGGGCATGGCCTCGGCATCAATCCAGAGGAGCAGAGAACTTTTCCGGAGTTCTGGTTTCGGACTCTGGGCCATCTGGTTCCTACGAGATAAGTTTGAAACCTACTGTTCTCCGAATGTGCCGGTGTACCATGGAAAGGTGGAGAGGGTTGGTGTGTTTGTGAATTTTGACGCAGGGCAAATTTCTTTTTATGACGTACAGGCAGCGACATTTATTTACTCATTTAATGGGTGTGTGTTTACTGAGGAGCTGTATCCGTACTTTAATCCTTGTGACAATGAATATGGTTCAAACTTGGATCCAATGATTATTGTCCCTGTCAGTCGTCCGGAGTGAACGGAGGTGATTAGTGATGTGTTATTCAATGCAGACTTTTAGGTGAAACGACTTTTTCTAATCACAAAATATCAATCAAATATGCATCAGTCACATATTTGATGCACAATACAAATTTGCAGGGGAACTTAAGTGGATAATTATAAACTAATTGAATTTTTTTTTAAAATTAATTAAGAAAAAAATAATGTCATTAAATGCTTGACTTTCGACAGTCAAAAGTCCAGACACTTTCACACCTGCTATTATGGTTTGAATGACACTGAAAAGTCTGAAAGTCCGGACAAAATGAGGGTCCTATATTACGTACAATTTTTTTTTACCCCTTTGCTCAAGCAAATATACCCACAATCCAGTGTGTTTCAAGGTGAAAATGCAAGTGTAACTTTCTCCTGTGAGCATGGATGGAAATTCATCTAATAACTGTCACTTTATCTATAAAATGTCTTGTGATTTCAGTTACATTTTTGCTTATAATGATTAACTAAATAAATTAAAAACATGTTTTGAAGCTACACGTGTTCTGAAATGGTATTAAAAGTTTTATAGCCAGCTTGATGAAATTTTAATAAAGTAAAAAAAGCATTACGTAACTGAACCGGGCAATATTTTCACTGTGTGCATCTCTGTCACGTCTCTCGCTTCTCTCATCAGCAAAAGTGGGACATCTCGAAATCAAAATTAACATTTCTCTCTTTATGTGTCTGGTTTTCATCTTTGAATTCCCCTTTTTTTCCCCACTGCTTTCAAATTTCAGTTCTTCCTCCCTCTTGTCCTGTATGTCTCATTCAAGTTGTTTTATAAATCTCAACACCAGCAGCTTTCAGACACACACACACACACACACACAACACTCGTCGCTAACACCCTCCTCATTGCCACGACAACGGCACTCTGCCCATCGCCATGGGAACACTCAGTCTCCTTGCTCCCATAATCCATTTCCCAGCCACAATGAGTATTTGACACGGTTCAGGCTTGCTGTATGGGGGGTGGGTGTGCTGCATCTTCTGCACAAAACACACACAGTTAAATAAATATGGAATTTTGTTAAATTGTCTTTCCAGTTTTTTCAGCATTTAAACCTGGTTTTGAGTCAAGTTGGTGCAACAGAGCGGAGCTGGAGGAAAATATTGCAACAGACAAGCACCTTGTGCAACATTTGTGAAATTCTGGTTAAGAAAATCAGCTTGTGTTAATTATTTCTTACAGAGCCTTGAGGAGTTTTCTACATGATTCCTATTGTGTAGTTGATTTTGCAGACAGCAGGAAGTGTGCTTGTAATCATGAATAGTTTTCACTTGTCTATCAATGCCTTTATGTACTGCCATAAAAACACAGATCCTTCAGCGCTAGGAATGAGAGGTAAGCATTCCTTGCCCCACCCCCCATCATGGCCTCCTCTCCTCCTCTCAGGGATGTGGAGAAAAAAAGGAAAATTAAATGCAGAGGGGTGCAGGCCGGAGGGAAGAGGAGAGGTAAGACTGAGCGTGGGAGCAGGGCTGAGGCGAGTGGATGAAAGAAAAGAGGAGACGTCGACGGAGAGGTTTCATGACTGTCTGAGTCAGAATGTGGGTTAAACTGAAGGGAAAAAAACAGAGATAGAGCAGAAGGGAAGGGATGGAGTGGGAGGAGGAGGAGGCAGGCTGGAGAAAAGCTTGATTTAAAGTGTACAGACAGGAGCATCGCCTCCCACTTACCTGAGTTCTGCACCTCGTTTAAGTAACTGTCCTCAGCCACCACCTGCAGACAGGAAGGGAGAAAATTCAGCTGAATATCTCTGTATTTCTGCCATTTGGCAAGCAGATTTAACTGAGATTTGTGGGAAAATTAAGTGATGAATGATTAATGCTGCATCCCACATCACAACAAACACGACTCGACTAGATAACCTGTTTCATTTTATTTATTTATTCACAAATACACAATTTGTACATCTGTGTTTTGTTTTTATTTGTGGATCACTGCTGCTACTACTGGGACTATTTTCTTTCTGTTTTATACAGAACCTTAAATGATAATTTGATATTTCGGGAAACACACAGGTTTGCTTGTTTTTCTGGGATTCATTTTTGCTTTGTTGTCACATGTCTAAAACTCCAGGAAGTCAATTCTCCAAGCTAAGAATAGCTGAGCAAAAAATACTTACAGCAGCAGCAGCTTGTGGTTTACACTTATTTTACATATTTTCAAACAAGTTCAACACACAAGACGCATCACGCTGAATTTGTTAGCTTTCCAGGTGCTAGTAGGCAGACTTTGGCACATTTGTGCAGACACAAACTAGCTGTTTCCTGGTTACAGTCTGTATGCTAAGCTACGCTAATTGTCTCCTTGCAGTGGCTTCATATTTAGAATACAGACATGAGAAGGTGTAGAAAAGCGTAAATATTGAGCTATTCCCTTTACTATTTCAATCAAAATTTCTTAGTTATGAATATTATGTAGTAGAACGTAAAGGTCTAGTGGTATTTCTATTTTAACCAAATTAAAACGGTTTGTTCATAAAATAGTTTTTGTATGTTCCATACTGTTTTTTCTGTAATTGACTTCTGAATTTATGGTTTATTTTTAAAAAATGACCATAACTTTTGTTGAAATTGCATCTTTGCTCAAAGCCCATATGTGCGTTCGCTGATCTGTTACATTTATGCTTAAGGGTTGACCAGATTTAAACATCTAAGGGGTTTTTGAGAGCCCATGGCTAACCGAGGCTAACGTTGATATTTGGTGCAGGAAATCGTACTGTGGATGCAAACAGCAGTAAAACAGGTTTTTTAGCATTTCCATCTTCGCTTTAACAGAAACTAGTCATTGTTAGACGTCCACAAGTGGTCCAACGTCCTAGAAAATGTTTGAAAACATAGTAAATGTTGTGTGTCCCAGCTTTTAAAATAGCCTAGCTTCTGCGTCTGACCTGCAAAGTCTTTCTGCCGCAAAGCCTTTCTAAACAAGTGCTTTATACTTTTTGACAGCTGCAGTTTGGTTAAGTTTCAGCACCAAAAGTAGTCGGTCAGGCTTTAGGGATAAAAAAATCTACTCATGGTTATTTTTGTGAAAACGAAGCTGATGCATTTATGTTGGATTTTGTTCAAAGCCTGATGCATCTGATACAAACGGTACCTTCTGTGTCTGTATGAGACACCAAAGGGCAGAACGAAGCTTCGGTATTTGACGAGCCTGGAATGAAACCAGGCTGGATGGTTTCCTCTAAGGCATTTTGTAACTGCAGCCACTTTCTGATAGAATATGCACACATCGAGTCAATCTGAAGCCACTAATCTGATGGCCGCTTAAAAGGATGAATGTGACTCATTCTTGTGCAAACAGTACAGCTGATATTTCAATGCATTTCCTCTCGTAGAGTTGTACTTTAGCCTGGTTGGAGGTGTTGAACGCACCTGAATGTGAAACAGTCTCATGTCAAAGCCAGAAACCAAAGAACAGAGAAAAGTCTTTGATGTCGAGACGGAAAATCTTAGAAATAAAGGAGTTTTCACACAATTTCCACGTATTTGTCAGTAAATTAATTCACTAACAGCAGGAATCACCAGTCAATGGAAAAAAATATATAACAGATGTAACCCACCCAGGTGTGAGAGTGTGGCATACACTGTAAACACACACACACACATACACAAACGCACAAATACTACTAGACAGCATCAGATGATATCTGACAGAGGAGTGTCTGTTTCATTTTCAGAAATCAGGTCACACCTTTGCTCAGCGGGACACCTTGCAGGAGAGGAGAGGAGAGGACACACACACATACACACACACACACGCGCGCGCTCACACACACACCCACACACACACATACACACACAGAGTGCTGCTGCTGTGAAATAACTCAAGTGAGGGCAGTGAAATACAACACATTTCACCTTCACACAGGCGAGTTTTGATCTCCAGTTGTCTCCCTCCATCAAGCCACACACATAAACACACACACACACACACACACACACACATAAACACACACACACACACACCCACACACACACACAAACACACACACATATACAAACACACATGCAAACGACTCCCAGGAGACACTTCTCAACCCTAATGATATTAGAGCAGGAACAGGTGACCTGTGGTAGCGAACATGGGTGCTGATATCTCCACTCATATCAATCACACGGCTCGATTACAGAGCTAATCGGTTATGACGCTCTCACAGCTGCGTCCAGTGTATGGCTATGCAGACACACACACACACAGAGAAACACACACTCACACACTGAATAGAGCAGGAAATGTACAGAAAAACAGGGGAAATAAAGACTCAACAGTCCATTGCTGCCCTGAGAGGAAATACATCACTGTAGGATGGAAATTCATCTAAAGTGATTGGTTTTTTTTTTGCAAAAGCTTTTAGTCCTAAATGATAAAACTGTGAGTTTAACTTAAGCTGGTTGTTGTATGTGAAGGTTTATAATTTGCACAATAGACAATAGGCTGCAACTGGTGATTATGTTCAGTATCGATTGATCTAATCTAATGATTATTTTCTCAGTGGATTAACATTTTGCATCTTGGTAGAAATGTTTACGACATTTGAGGACATAGGGTTCATAGTTTTGTGTTTTATGCTGAAGGATTTTAGTAAATTCAAGACTGTGCTTTCATGTTATTTTCATGTGACGAAGCTCCTCAGCAGCTGAAACAATTACGTTTTGATCAAAGGAGGAAGTCAAGTGATGCTGTGTTCAAGGCCAAGATGAACTGAATGAGTCAGGAAAAACAAGCCAAACAAGCCATTTTGCTGCCTAATCTAAACATATTTTATCTCTATAACAGATATCTTTTGATAAAGGACAGGATTTAGGTTTATTCAGGCTTCTGTTTGTACTCTGAGTTGTATTGATCAACCACGTGTGAGCAGGTTTTGGTTGCATTCATGTAAACAGTCCTTATGGAGACCAAAAGAGGCAAAATGCATTGACCGAAATGCAACATTAGAACCCATCAGCTATTATTTGACCACAATTTAGCTTTTTAACATCTTTATTTTTATCGATCTGATTCCTCTACACACAAGAGGAAGTCTCATCTCAGATATCAGTTATCAGGAAATCCTCACTGTATACTGTAAGACAGAAAACACTGACTGCCGACCCAGAGGCTCAACTGTTGTCTGACAACAGCTGATAGGTGCAGAGATCAAATCTTAATCATTATATTTTCACACAATAAAACTGATGTATTTTCTAAGTGATTTGTAACAAAAAAGAAAATTATGTTGTAAGGGGCATGAATGTGTTGCTCTAGAGAGCCAAAAAACACCAAAATTCATTATTTAATATGGAGGATTTGTTGGTTTTAACCTATTTATGCTAATTTATTTTGATTTTTCTCTGTCGTTGGAGCCCTGGATGAGCAGAAACTCAGCACACTCGGGCAGCAGATTCATCAATGTTGTGATCCAGTTACACCTTATTGTTATGACATGAAGCTCAAATCTAGTGGTGAGGTTGCAGATTGCAATAAACTAAATACATCCCTCCGCATATGCTCTCCTCCAAAAGGCGAGAGCCTGAGGTGTCTGCAAAACTTGTAAAAAACATGAAATGCCACATCGAGAGTCAGTGTAGTGGGCTGCAGCAGAAAAACACGGCGGACTTGTTCATTCCGTAGATATAAAAGACTCATTCGAAGGTAACAAAACACAATGATTCTTCTTTTATTTATTAAAAATATTACATTCTGTCTCTGCCAATAGATTCCCCTAAATCCTACACACTGGACCTTGAAGCCCTTCAGTCTCACAAAGCAGAGCTGGATGTGATTCAGAGAAAAGCAGAGTTTGCAGGTCACAGAGGAACGTAGATTGATTTCCACAGTTTGGCTCCTTTCTGTTTGCCTGCTAACATCTTTTTTACTAGTGTTCCCGACAAAAATCGCCCACTCCTGCATTCAGGACTCTCCTGAAGAGGAGATTTGTCTCATGAAGTTGAAATGAAAAGGAAACAAAAAAGCTGAAACTCATCTGCAGTTGTGCTGTTTGTGCTACATGCAGGGCTGCTTCCAGTGTTGGTGGGTCTAATTAAATCCTGCACATCACTGTACTCCACTAATGACTTCTACACAGGCTACACATCAGCACAACACACACTTACTCTAGTACATTACAGGAGGAAGACATGAAAGTGAATGAATCTAATGGTTAATAGGTTGATTCAGCGTTAATTGATTGCTGCGCCACATGCAGCGCCGGTGTAAGAAATAATAACTTTTAGACATTTTTTGTCTTCTAAATTACTGAGTTCTCGCAGAGATTCAGGATCCTCTCACCCACAGCTGACAACAACACCCACTTCACCAGGTTTTTTTCGGGGTTTCACCACGTCTGCGTTGACTGAATTGCTGTGACAAGCTTCAACAGCCCGTGCAGGGTTCACCACCACAACACCGCGGGGCCACGGGAGCCACCGACGGCTCCTCTCATGATACCCCGCCGAAGGGGGCTGGTGGAGGAGGACGAGGGGGGAGGGAGGGGGGCAGCAGGGTGGAGGGGTTTTGATTGAGACCATGCATGAGTGTGTGCATGCATCCGTGCGTGCGTGAGACAACATACTGTCCGCTTAAGTGGACAATGAGCTCCGATGGCACCATTAATTGGCTAAAAGGCAGATTAGAGGGTGTTTGACGCTCCTTTAACGCCCCGACACGCACCTGCTTTGTTGAGAAATGCGTGCGGAATGAATCAGTGGCTTTATTGTTGAGCATGATCATCACACACGAGTCAATCCTTAAAGCTTGATTGCATTTGCTTGAATATTATACATGCTAATCAATCTTAAAACGATCGACCTAATTGAGTTTTCTCTTTTTTTTTTAACGCAGTTTAGGTCATCACAGATTGGCTGTCACGGGACATGGCTCAAGAAATAAAAAAAAAAGAGGCCACATTGCAAAATCACCCCATCATCATCATCATCATCATCATCATCATGAGACAAGGGGTACGTACCTCCGCGAGTAACGGCAGCCAGAGGCACGCGGTTCCGATCAAGCACAGCATTTCCCGGCTGGTTAGAGCCATCCTTCCCGCCCGGTGTGTCCGTGTCATAGCCAGAAAAGGCGCCGCTCCACTCCCATCTCTGAGCCCAACCTGTCCGTGAGGTGAACCGATATCCTCCGCTCGCTCGCTCGCTCGCTCGTCCCGCTGCTGGAAGAAACGTGGTGTGTGATGATGATGATGATGATGTACGTGGGAGGTTTTTACGCACAGAGGACTGGGTGCGGCACTGTAAACGCTTCACGGGATGGAAAACACACACTCAAACACACACACACACACTCAGATACACTCGGATCCAATTGGAGGAAATAGTGTTGAGCTCTGCAAAAACCTGGTGCCACGAGCATATCTCTCTCTCTCTCTCTCTCTCTCTCTCTCTCTCTCACACATACACACACACTTGCCAGCTCAGTGACAGACTGACTCGCCCTTTCACTCAACCCCCTGTCTCGCCTTCTC
>JAQMCX010000033.1:3714986-3759986 GCA_029814765.1 Acanthurus leucopareius
CTCTCTCTCTCTCTCTCTCTCTCTCACACACACACACACACACACACACACACACACACACACACACACACACACACTTTCTACCTGCATCTATCAGCTGCGAGATTCATTATTGATGAATTGTTAAACATGACTTGTGTTTTCTGCTCTTCATCACTTTGGGTCGTGTTGTACTTCACTATATTTAGATAAGGACAGTTTTGCAATCGACCTCCTCTGCTGATGAATGAATGTCACTAAACTCACCTTCTCACAGTCAAACACACAGACTCTGATGTATGGAAATAAAACCATGCCTGCACTTGGATGCTTATTCCTGATTGGTCAAATCCAAATCAAGATTTAACATATATTTGTCTTATTTAATAATACAGTCTTTTTTGTGGGTTTTTTGATAATTTGAACATCATTTTCAAGCTCCAAATGTTACAGAAAAGTTTCCTCTGTGTAAAAGTGATAATAAACAGTGTCTTCAGTTATAAGTGGATGCTTATTTAAATGGAACAAACAGGTCTTTTCTCTTTCACAAATGCATCTGATGGTATTAAGCTCGTGCATGTTCGTGCAGCCTGGCGGTGCAGTGATGTCTGGAGTTTGCATGGGCTCCCTCCAGGAGTTCCAGCTTCACATAATGGTTGTTTGTCAGCTCTGTGATAAACTGGCGACATGTCCAAGCTTTCCCCCGCCGTTCGCACCACGTCGGCTGGGATCGGATCCAGCATCCTGTGAACCTGCAGAGGATAAGTGGTTGCACATGATAGATGGATGTACATGCATTTACAGGACACACCAGGAGCTTTGGAATCATCTAGCCCAAAATATACTTTGCTTTGTGGTAGAAAATGTGTAAAAAAATCACAAAAAACAGAGGAGTACAGTGGTTGGATGATTCTGCATGATGAGAAAGTGTTTGGCAGCAGACAGACAGATGGTACCACTGATTATAACATTCAGGTGTGATATTAATGCAGACAACAAGACAACAGGCAGCATCATGCAGAAATTAGCTACAATTCATGTCAAAAATGGCTCAATTCAGAGCTGAATTCATTATATCTGTATATTTAATATACTAAAGTGATATAAAATGGCATAAAAGAAGAAATCCTCACAGTTTTACGAGCTGCACGCTCCTCTGTGAGCTGAAAGGTATTAAATCTCTGATAACAAAAAACATCACAGGTTTGGTCTGTTGTTATTGTGAGCACAACCAGCTGCTGATGATTGCACAGCAGTAAAGCGAGAGGAACATTAAGAAAATATCCTTTAAGTCAGTGATTGGCTCATAATGACTGTGTTAAGACTTGGAGCGCAAAGTTCACAGTCTGGATTTTAAGACAAAACTTATGATTTTCAAAACAAAGACTTTGTCTGACGGCTTTATATGTGAATATACCTGATATACATACAGACACGGGTGACAAACTGAAGGAGAAAAAGAGGAAAGGAGTTAAGAAACACTGAATAACTTAAAATAAATAATTAATGACCTGTTAAATAACCAGATCTGAACCCAAGTCAACACATATGGCAGGTTTTCCAAAATATTAAAAGATGACGTTCACCTTTAAGTTTAGTTACTTTATTTAAAAGTACATGCAACAAGAAGCCCTGAGACTGTTGATTTTTCTTTAAATTTATCACCCATCTGTAAATATATTGTGCACTAAAATGCACAGAAAGTTTATCTGTGTTTAATTATTAAAACTATGATGGAAAAACTCTACTAATGTTCCACATTTGTCCATTTTGTCCTCGTGGCTGCTGCTCCTGTTTGTAAAACTGCTAAAACATAATCAGCTTTGCGAGGAAACATCCAAAACAGAAACTGGCTGTGAAATAAAAGCCGCACAGCAAAAGATTTTTTGGCTGATGGCGACAAAAACTCTTCCAAAAAAACACACATTTTGATTATAGTTGTTGACAAAATTGTCTGAATGCTTTGCCTCAAAATGTTGCGTTTGAAGCTGATCCAAGAAGAAGCATTTCAGATTGGTGCAGATAAAAACGGAGGCCGCTGCCAGGACGTTTTGTCTTCACTCAGCAGTTGGACTGGACTGCTGGAGAGAAGTGGTCAGCTCAGCTTTTTCCAGCTTGTGTGTGTTCTTGTCGGAAACAACAAAAAAATATGTAATCACACTGAGATGCAGTGAGGATGCATGTAAAGATGCATCAGTCAGAAAAAATAGAGAAATGAACTTTATGAAGGCCACAGCTGCATATTTTCATATACTGATTTCTTCTCTGATTGTTTTCTCAAACAGCTGGTTTATAAAATGTCATAAAATTATGATAAACCAAGTCTCCATATGTTTGTTTACAGTCTGAAACCGTGTATATTCTCGTTACTGTGCCAGAAGACAAAGTGAAAGCAAAAAATCCCCATGTTCAAGTACCTGGAAATGTTTAAACAGAACACTTTCTACAGTCACAACAGAAGCTCTGTGGTATTTACTGAGACCCACCAGTGCTTAAAGTAAATGCTAACAATAGCATGCTAACACACCAACAGGGAAAATGCTATTATGTTTAATGAAAAGATTCATGATTCAAAATTATTTTAATTAAACATATGATTATAGAATGAAATGAAGCTGCAGTTCCATGATGCTAAATCAGAAAATTATGTGAATGTATAAATAATTAGTTAAAGAGAATAAAAACTACTTTTTACATTTGATCGGTAAAGCCAGGTTGAGAAATCTCACAGCTTGAGCATAAATGCAGGTACAACAAGTATAATTTGGCAGGTATAATCCTGTTTACCATATTAATTAGCTTAGCATGTTGTGGCCATCTAAAGTCTTTATCTTGGAGGAAGCTGCATTGATGGTTGTTGATTGTTGTTGTTGTGGTGGAAACTTTAGAGGTCAGAAGGAGAGAGGTCGACCGAAGTTGGTGGCTTGAAGTTTCTGTGGCTAAAAAACTTGAGAGGAGTTCAGGGAGGCTGTGAAAATGGAGTTTGGGTTTGGCAAATTTGAAACTTGAAATATTCACAAACCATCAGAAGGGAAGCAGAGCTTGGCTCAGGCTGCGTTCAGCAGGAGGAGAACAGTGGGATTCATCCTCTAAGAGCCATTAAAGTCTGTGCGAAATTTGAATCAATTCATCAAAAAGTTGTTGAGAAAGTTTGGAGCAAAGCGGTGAACCATCATTATCACCCAGCGTCTCTAGAAATGACTTAACAGATTGATCATTTTCAAAATACTCACAGACAACGAATCTTTTGATTAACTGACTAATCATTTTAGTTCCTATTGGACTGCTTTTATGAACCTGTTGTGCACACACACACACACACACACACACACACACACACCATCCATCATCCCTCCTGTCTGCTGAATCCTCACTGTATTTTGATGCAGCATCAGCCAAGTCTCCTCTCATCCACACACAACAGAGGCATCAGAGCGGCAGACAGCTGTCACTCATCCTTTTCAAACCTGAAAGCTCAGAGGCTTTTTCATCCTCTCACACTAATTTCTCCTCTTGGATCCTGGTCAAAAGCATGTTTTTCCCTCATGTCTTGAGAGCAGGGACACTTCACTGTCTGAGCTCAGTATATCAGAGAAATGAGTCGTCTCTGTTTCATAAAATATGAACACTGAACTCGGCACCAGTGCAATTTTCTCTCCCCGTGCCTCTGTGATCCCCTGAAGCTGTGCGAGAGAGATTAGCTAAATTCATCTACTTTACAGAGTTTTGTTTTACCCATGAGCCCCCGGGTGGGAGATTACTTGTGAAATTAAACTTTTTTTTTCTTTTTTTTTTTTTTTAAAGTTTCATAGTTTCCACAGCTAGCGTTGCCTTTGATGTGCCTGTTCAGTGATTACAGTTTACTATCTTTAACTCACATCCACTTTCTCTTATCAACAACATCTTTCTTATCTCTCTGTGTGTCTCTTTTCTCATTTCTCTTGTTTCTAATTTGCTGTTTATTGCATTGCGGTGTGTAAACGACATGGCTGGACTGATGCAATGTATTGTAAATATCAGCTAACACACACACACACACACACAAACACAAACACACATGCATGTACATACAATACGCTGCATGTGTTTGTGTGTGTGTTTGCCTCTGCCAGCATCTTTGTCTCTTTTTTTTTTTTAAACTCTCATACAAGCTCATATGTGATCCAGGATGAGAGTTGGCATCGCGCTGGGTTTTTTTTTTGCCAAACGCCTGGTTGTCATGGCAACATGGCAGCAGCTCAATCTCAGCGCGAGTGCGTCTCCCATCCTTGACTGTTTGTGTACATGTCCAGAACAAAAGGGCGGTGATTTAAAAAAAAAAAAAAACAGAGAAAAAAGGACGAAAATCTGAGAAGAAGAAAAAAAAAATTTCATGATGGATTAAATTCGCCTCCGGCTCGCCGCTTCTCTGTCTGTCATGATGGATTTCTGCAAAAATGTAAGAGCTTTGAAGATTAGCTTAAAACAACACACACACACACACACACACACACACACACACACACACTTAGCTAGAGGTTTTGTCATATGCATTGTGTATATATATGTGTATGTGTGTGTGTGTGTGTGTGTTGAAGTTCCACCTTGAAGCACTTCCTCAAATCCCATTACACTTGTCCCCCAGCTCCGCCGCCTTGTCCAACCCCCCACCCCCCAAAAAACATCAAGAGGATCCAATTCTCAAAAGCTGAGACAGTTGGTTTGGAAACGGATCAGCAAACCTCCAAATTTCTCTTTTTAACAACTCATTACCGGTCGCTTGCCGCCTTTTAATGTCACTGCCTCCACGCTATGGCGGCAAGAAAAACACCATTACTGAGGCAGATCGCTGCAGGGATGAGGAGGGATGTGTGAACGGGTTGGTGAGCACAGTGGTAATCATCCTGTTTGCTTGCACTCTCTGTCTGTAATATTTCAATTTCCTCCCTCACTTTATCTGACCTCCTCTCTCTCACTTGCAGGCGCTTGGTGCTGCTTGAAGATGCCACAGAGAAGACATTAGTGGATACCTCGTTTTGCATTTGAAACACACGTCTAATCATTTTGTGGAATGGAGATAAAATAACGGGAGGTCTTAAGCAGTGCACCAGGGTCCCATTCTTTCGTTTGGCATTTCACACCCGGTGAAATCCAAAATGAAAAAGAAGCAATACGGCGTCAATAAAAAGCCCAAATGTCATGGGAGGGAGTGCAGATACGGGAGAACACAAACAGAGTGTTGATTCTGACAGAAAAAAATAAAAAAGATCACAGCTATTTTATCAATTCAAGATGCAGAAGCCCCACAGAGAGCTTTTGCTTCCTGCTCTGCTTTTCTTTTCATCTTGCTGACAGTCGCACAACAGAGGTGGAGGAATCAGGAGGATGTTGGAGGATGGATGGATGGGAAGAGAGGGAACACGGTGAGAATGAGGATGGAGTCTTAGAAGAAGGGGCAGCACATGTGAGGTGATGGAGCCAAACGTTTGAGGCCTTGAAGGAAAAGCTTGTTATGTTTTACAGCATTTAATCCCCAACCTGGCTGAATCATTTGACCTGCAGCTGGTGTTTGTGAGACACAACAGCCACCAGCGTCAGCCAGAGCTCCAACCCCAAAACAATCTGTTTGCACAGTTTATTTAGACTCTACTTTCTGGTTGGTGACACTTCATCATATATTGTATTGATGACTGATGGATTAACTACACTGTTACACAAACAGCATGTCATATTTCCCCATTAAAATGTCCAGAGAGGCTCCATCTTTGTTATTTACACCCATTCAACTTGGCAAAGAAACATTTTTTTTATAGTTTGATGTACAGAAATTGGACTGGTCTGCACAGAAACCTGACCTCATCCAGTCCGACAGCTTTGGGATGAACTGACACACTGACAACAAGTCCGCAATGTTGTGAGTGAAGGTGAGAAAAGTCCTGCAACCGAGTCCTAAACTCTCAAAGAAAAACGTCTCTGAGCTGTTATAGGAGCAGATTAACATAAATAGTGTTGAAATTTAATGTTCAACAATTCCATACTGGTGCAAAGTTCATGTGTCCGAATACTTTTGGCCATAAGATGGATGCAGAATTATCAAAGTCACATATTAAAAGCAAACAGAAACATGCAGCACATCCCTGCTCAGCAGCTAACAGATGTTTTAGCATAAATTAAGGTGAAAAGACAGTGATGAAGGAGAAAAAGAGGGTGAAGAGGGGCTGTATCCTTCATCATCATCATCCTCATCCTCATCCTCTGGGATCCAGAGCAGCACATTGTTTATCATCGGCTGGCAGGATGTTTCTCACATCCGCCATGCAGAGTGTTTTCATCTGTCCTCATCTGATAGTGAAGCTGAAATCTGACTGTGCAGCTGATCAAACGCTGCATCATCTCTGCACTGTGGACAAACACTCAGTGGAGTCATCATCCGTTTGATCGTGTTCATTTATTTTAATGAAAAAATAATCAAAAAATCATGATAATTTCATATTTAATTCTTTTAATGTGTTTAGATGAATAATTAACCGGCGAGTGTAAAACATGTCTTCTTTGTTTATATAAGGACTTTTATGTTGGTCTGTGGTGCTGAACAGGGAATTCAGACCCAATTCTGAAACTATATCGCCCCCTACTGTTGGAAAGACGCATCATGGTGATGCAGCTTACAAGTCTGATTCATTAAATGTTGCTTTTAATTAAGAGGATTTAAATAATAGATGCTGCTATATTTCTGATGCCAAAGGCAACTAGTAGATTAATTATATTTGCTAATTAAAGAACACAACACCAGACTATAAACAACAAACAAAAATGAAAATTATAAAAAACAACAGAACAACTAATGAAAATGCCACAAATTTGGATAAATTGACCTCACGAGGATTCAGAAATGTAATAAATGAGTTCTGTGGATGTATAATTTCCAGAAAATCCAGGTCCCAAAATCAGAAGTTATTGCTTTTAATTGTTGGGTCTTCATAAATTAAATGTGAGTGTGGTCTTGTCCTACTCTTTATTTAAAGTGTCATTGAGACAACTTTGGTTGTGATTTAAATAAAATGTGATTTGATTCCAGAAAGATTCATGTAAGCAGCTCATCCTCCATCTCCGTCTCTGTTGTTCAGAGAAATCAACTACTCACAATGAGAAAGTTTCCCTCCCTAAAAAAATGACTCAACCACTGACGTCCTGCAGCCTCTCAGTCTGAGTCAACTACATGCACTTTCAGAGGAGACAGTAAACAAGTGGAGTTTAGGAAAATGACACGTTTGTGTTTGCTGCTGCCTGACGTCGTAGTGTTTCAGCAGTCAGGTTGGGTCAGCCACAGCTGGAAGGACGAACTCGATCTGACAAATAAATCCTCCTCCTCCTCTCTGTGTGTCTGAACAGCACTGACCTAATGTCTCTGAGTCAACGGTGTCGCTGAGATGCAGCCTGTCAAAGAGCTACCAGCTCCAAAAAAACAAGCTCTGAGGACGAAAACAAAAGTGTTTTTCTGGGATCTTAAATCTGTTATGCAGGTAATTTGTTTTATTTATAGGAACTGGTGACTGAAGACTGACTGGTGTTTCTGACCACAATCACTCAACATCAAGCAAACAGGAAACAAAACATATTTAATTGACAATTACTATTAAATTTAAAAGTTTTGGATTGTTTGCAACTTTTAAAATATTTAATTTTATTGGTAATATATTGAAACCATCATCCTATTAAAATTCTTCAGCAACGTTACAACAAGCTTTTATTGCATTTTCTGAGATGACCTCAGCAGCATTACAGTGTTTCGTCGCTGCAGCGCCCCCGTGTGGTTACTCGGTCTCGGTCGCGCTGCGGCTTCCAAGGGAGGAACCAAACCCTACTAAGCAGGTGAGATGAAGTGTTGGACAAAATTACGAGGACAGACAGGTGTTCACCGGAAACTACGCAATCGCGTTTTCAAAATAAAAGCACGATGTTCCAATTTAGTAAAAGAAACCAGCAGTCATCACTTAAATAGGACTATAAAATAAAAATATAACCAATCAGAGGCAGAAATATAAATAAAAAAATGAAAGCAGCAGTTTTGCCTTACAATATAACTTAAAGTTTTCATCAGCTTGCTATTTTTCACGCAGCATCTTTGAATTGCGAGGCTTTTTGACTGATTTAGCTTATTTTTGATCAAAGTCTTATTGTTCATATTAAAGAGAATATAATTTAGACTACCTTGGTGTCTTAGGTAGGTGGGCATGTGAACTCTACACCTATACCTGAATTATGAAAAACCCTCTTTTAAGCCAGAAAGTACACTTTTCTGTCATGATTTGTATTTGTCCTGAAATATTTTTATTTTTCTACTTTAAGGGTCAAATGCTTTCAAACCTTCAGCAGTAATGCGCTTATTTCATCATCTTCTTCCATGTGAAAGCTTTTCACCAGTGTAATCATTACTAGTCAGTTTGTCCTTGTTGACATTTATTAAAAGACTGCCTTTGTGTGTACCCTTCATATTTATAGCTTTATATGCTTTAAGATAAACCTACTGCTGCATAATATTATTGTCCTTGGAAATTGCTGCAAGTCTCTCCCGACAAAGGACATAATGTCATGTTTTTATGATGCAAGTAATAAATTCGAGACAGTGAGTTGTGTGAGAGCGACGCCAAAGTTTATACCCATGAGATAACATCAGCCTGCTGAATAAAAAAAAAAAAATAATGCTGAAGCGTCGCCGTTTGTGTCTGAGCACATCACAAG
Organism: Acanthurus leucopareius; assembly: GCA_029814765.1. Classification (NCBI taxonomy): domain Eukaryota; kingdom Metazoa; phylum Chordata; class Actinopteri; order Acanthuriformes; family Acanthuridae; genus Acanthurus; species Acanthurus leucopareius. Next base: position 3,723,687 of record JAQMCX010000033.1, read on the forward strand.
GTGAACAAAGGTGAACTATGACCATTATATAATTATTAACAACCCTAATTAATTTTAGGTATTAACATTATTACCACCATGTGAACATCCTAAAACATCTGAGACTTTTTTTTAGTTGTAATTAGTAATGTAATTAGTAATGTTTTTAATATGATTTTATCCTTTAACTGTGTATAAAAAGGGGCTATTTTCTCTTTGGAAGATTAAAGTTTAATTATAAAGGTGCTTATTTTTTTTACAGATCAAACTCCACTCATAGTATGTGACTACAATTTATATTTCTCATGAATAAGTCTGTTATGTGTTTTAAATATAGGTATGAATTGACAATAACAAATATATTCTTAAGTTCAAGTATTTATATTAAGTCATAAATTAATTTTCTTTATTAAATGGATCAACATGAGCTGTTATTTTCCAACCTCTTGTCTAAGAAAAGCTGTCTGCAAAATAAGGCTGCTTTTATTTTGAAATTGATAACCGGAAAAATGTCATGCACGCAGCAGCGTTTCGTCAGCAGTGAGCCGCCTGTCTGTGTATCTGTCTGTCTGTCTGTCTGCCTGTCTGACCGAGGATGAGCGCGAGCCGGTGCCGGGGCTGCGGGCGTGCAGGTGGCGGCGGGACACGGGCGGACTGAACCGTTTGTCGCTGTTTTATTAAACCGCGTCTCTGACATGTTGAAGAACCGCAATAATCCTGAAAGTGCGTGAGCAGTTAGAACCGTGAAGATGTTGACGGACACGATTGTGGAGGAAGAATTTGAGATCAAGGAGGAGGAACCGTGGTACGACAAGCAAGACCTTGAACATGGTACAATTTCCTCTCAGTCTTTGTGTCTGAAGCCTTAAAATAAAACACCTTATTGATCTTTAATTAAACAGCCAATTAAATAAATAAATACCGACATAAGAGATAAATTGATATATGGGATATTTATTATGTGTCTTTTATTTTAAACTAACTAACCCTGCAGGTGCACAGTGTAGTAGATTAAATTTGTGGGTAGTTCATTGATTTTTCTGACTCTACTTTATGTGTTATTTTTTTTAGTCAGGATGTTTTATTTAATCTGAAGCTGTTTTAGTGGAAATGAAGCACCTTGACAGGCTGCAGGAAAAAAAAAAGACAGGAGTCAGCAGGACATTCACATATGCGGCAAAGTGAAAAAACAGAAAATCTCAAATTTGACATGAAGTAGTGGCTTTGACTTCATTTACATGCTTTCTGCTTTTAAACCAAAGCTTATGGGTCTGTATTTGTAATATTCCCTCATAATAATTCACATTTTCCTCCAGCTGTGTCATTTAATTTGCATTTTTGTGAATGTAAGATGATTGAAGGGCAAACAGGAGGTGGATTATTAGCTGAGGAGGTAAATTGATATGAACTAACCAGCAGTCTTTTGTGATTAAAGCACTTTAAATGTGACATAAATGTTACAAAGTGGGTTACTGGATTCCCGCCAGCGTTGACACAACCTTATAAAGCTGCTCGCACCGTCCCCCATGTGTCCATCAGTGAGACTGAACTATGAGCACTGAAGCTCTTGGGGCCCTTCGCTCCGTCTCTCCTGCAGACCTGCAGCTGGCGGCCGAGCTGGGAAAGACCCTCCTGGAGCGAAACAGGGAGCTGGAGCAAGGGCTGCAGCAGATGTACTCCACCAACCAGGAGCAGCTGCAGGAGATCGAGGTAAAGAGATGTCTGTCGACTCTGTAGCTTCATTCAAAAAAATCTCTAATAAGAGCCCCAATTAGACCAGGATGGACTGGGAAAGGAGGGCAGACTGTCAGTGAAGTAGCTGCTGTGAGGCCTTAAACTGATCTGAAGGAAACATCCTTTTGTACAAGATGGTGATTTGCTATTTCAGTCTGATTTTATGTACTAAAAAGTCCTTTTAGCTGTTTCCTCGGAAAGCACAGCTGCCAAATTTAGATGGGAGAGGCTGTGAGTTTGTCATGATATGAGTCACCTTCAGTTATTCAGCATTTCAGCTTACAAGCATCAGCAAGGGATTTTTATACATTTGTGCCCCATGATGTTGATGTGCAAGCTGTGCAAGCTGCCCAACCTTCCTCCAGGCAGTTGTTGGGGCTTGTGAGGACGTCCTGTAGACAAAACTCAGGGCTAAATCGAATCTTTCAACTCTATTTAACAAAGAATGCAGGTTTTTGTGGTTTAAAATAATCAGTGAGTAAAAACTTACACTTATTTTTTCCAAAAAGGACTCTTCAACTAATCATCAAACCAAAATAAAGGTCTTTGTAGCAAAACTAGAAATAAAGCATCAGTTATTATGTTTAAAGGTGTAATTATAACAAAAGCTAGAAAATTTACAATTAGGATATTGTTTTATGATGCAAACATTTACTTTATGTGTGTTTTTGGGATCAAGAAATCTTATTTTTTATTAACTTCTTGTATGTTAGACAATGTAATTTTAGCAAGATAAATAGAAAAACATGTCTTTAACTTGTATTCATGTGTTTTTTATGCCTTTGCTTTTGACTTCTGGACATATTTTGAAAGGTGTCTGCAGAATTTCTCTCATATATTTAACCAAATGATTAGTTAATGGTCTTATTTCAGTCTAGAAAGGCAGAAATTCAATATATAGCTTCAGGTTTGGCAGATTTTGTGTATCTCAGGCCTGTTTTTAATTTCCTTTTGTAAGGTCTAATTGGGGTGTGTGGCACTTAATCCTTCCCTTCATGTCACTGCTGACACACAGAATTAATCTCTTAAGTCCTGGACTGGATACCTGTGACGACACAGGTCTGATTCCCACTCATGACCTCTTCTACAATTAATTACCTGCATCACTGGAGCAAAAAAGGCCTTTAACGAAGCGGAAATGCCATGAAAACAATCTTTGAAAATAGAAATAACCTTAAAATTGTTGACTTCCTGTACAAACATGTGATTCGTCGGCTTGTGACTGTTTTTGTTTAGTGAACTTGCGCAGCGTAACAGTGAACTTTTGTGCCAACAGCAGGTCTGTTCTCACTGTGCAGTCGATGATATTTCAGCAGGCAGATTAGATGACGAAAGGTTCAAAGTGTCCTGGCCGCAGCGGCTGATAAGATAAACTGTTCTTAAAGAAAGTGTTACTTAAAGCAGCCACTGATGGAGCTTTACGAGACATTTAAGTGTTACCGGGAAACATAAGCATCAGATTGTAACATGACATAACAAGGAGATTGTACTTTCATTTTTATGCTGATGTAGTAAGACCTTCTTCTTCTTCTTCTTCTTCTTCTTCTTCTTCTTCTTCTTCTTCTTCTTCATCTTATTATGATTATTATTATTGACTTTTTTATTTAATATGGCCTTCTTATTATTGCATTCAGACATTCAGATTAATCTAAAAAAGGAGTATAAGACTTGATTTTCCTTCATTGTGGTGATGCTGGACGTCTCTCATGTTAAAGTCCATCATACAACATCTTACAACTTTTAAACTCAAACTTAAAACTAATCGGTTTACTCCAAATTTTATTTATTATTTATTCATTTTTAACTGTTGCTGTGAATATTATCCTTTTTGCTGTGTTTTTAAAGTTTTTGATGTTGTGTGTGTTTTATTTCTGTGGTCAATAATGAGGCTAATGTCATTAAGAAGAAAAACAAACTGCAGATCTTCTCATAAGTATCTGAAGTAAAACAAACCACGACTCTCTTACTCTTGTCTGAACATCCTCTGTATTAGCTTTTATGTATAATAATTATGCAGTGTTTTAATGATCCTATTAATGTATATTTTCCATCTTTTGTGATGCAAAATATGTTCCATCATCTTTGTATGAAAAGTTCTTCATAAATTAAGTTTTATTGTTCTTTACCATCTAATCTAACACTGATGATACTGATAGCAATATCATGGATGTCTTGTCACTATAAAGATCTCAGCAGATGTTGTAGAACAAACCCATGTTCTTGTCTCTCTGCCCTCAACACCTCCTTTGTTTCTCCTCTCTAGTACCTGACGAAGCAGGTCGACCTCCTCAGGCAGGTCAATGACCAACACGCCAAAGTGTACGAGCAGCTGGACGTTTCGGCCCGAGAGCTGGAGCAGAGCAACCACAAGCTGGTTCAGGACAACAGGACGGCGCAGCAGAGGATCCAGGGGTAAGACAGGAGGAAGGATGATCTGTTCAAAAGAGAAGAATAATGCGGTGTTTTGGACTTAGGTGTGTATTGACGGGGCTGTTTTCTCCGTTCAGGCTGACAGAAACGGTGGAGCTGCTGCAGACGCAGGTGGAGGAGCTGCAGCATCAGGTGGAGGAGATGAAGTTGAGTCCTTGTCAGCCTCAGAAGCCTCCACAGAATGAGAAGCTGCCGCCGCCTCGCAACACGCAGAGTGTGTCCTGCCTCAAAGAGCTGCAAAACACACTGAGGTGAGGAAACTCGAGCACAGTGTGAGAATAATCATAAAAGATAGTCAGTTAATTGATAATTTAAGTAATTTGTCAAGCAAAAAAGCCAAACATCTGCTGGTTTTCTCAGTTTTATATCATCGGAAATGGAATATTTTGGGGTTTTCGTCAACATTAACTGGTAATATTTAATCCATCCTGGTGATTGTGGCAGGAAATTATTGAGCTCTTCAGTTGTATTTTGATGAGAGGGGAAGTCAGTCATCAACTTATTCTTTAACCTGGATAAAAAAGCATCTTAAAGGTATCGTCACAGATCCTGAAGTTGTTTGTAAGCTTGAAGAAGCGGAGCATCAAATCCTCCCGAGTCCTCCTCCTCTAAGCTCTCCTCTATGTGTGTTAATTCTATCAGCTGGCCGTCGGCCACGTCCACCTCACAGGAGTCTTCCTCTGAACGTTTCCTGCTGTGGTCACTTCCTCTTGGCCTGGACCGTCCCGCGGTGTGACAGGTCCATTCACCACCTGTGTGTGTGTTTGTGTGTGTGTGAGAGTGTAATCCTGTTAGGACTGCTGCCTCAAAACATCCACGTCAGGTGGAAGGAGGAAGGAAATCTCTCTGATAAACATGACAGACTGAACTGTGCGTTGTGGTCTATGAGGTTGGAGGGAAAGAGGTCAAAGTCTGAGCTCGACGGCACGAACAGGATCGCTCTGAAAACTTGATTTCAAACATCGATTGATCGATTCTTGATTCCTCGCTTTTCTTATCGTCTCACATCATCTGTTTCTGTGTTTTCTTTTCCCCGACGGCAGCTCTGTTATCAGATGTTCTTTGGTTCGTCTCACTCGAGCAAAAACTGCAGCAAACACACACGAAATATTCACAAAAATATACACAAGAAACAGATAAAATAGATTAAAATACCGTGAATTTCCTATTGATTTAAAAGCCACATTTTGCGTCTACAGTGTTGAGTTTGAACCTTGCTCATGACCTTTGGTTGATGTCTTCATCATCTCTCTCTGCTGTGCATTTTCCCGTAACCTTTCACTTTGTTTCCCCTCATTGTAAAGCAGATGAGTGAGAAAAAAAACTGCTGCATAAGCCAGTTGTGAAAGAGAAGACAAATTATCAGCCTGCATGGATCTGAATGATAAAGGTTATATAGAAACAGTCGATAACACAACCTCCACTCAAAGTCCACTTACTGGCCTGCACTAAACATTTTCTTGTATTCATTTAGTCTTCATTAGCAAGTTTAATGACCCCAGGTGATGTTTACCGGTAGATGTTTAAACTTATCAAGCTCTTTCAGGACATTTTGTCCCAATTGGTTAAAAAACTGAGCTTCAGCTGTTTTGCATCGGCTTTGCAAGTGGTATCCATTTTCTTATCTGATGCTCACAAAGACAAAAATAGGTGAATTTCCCAAAATATTTCTCCAATAGACTGATGTTTTCCGCTCAGATTACTCAAGGATTTCGAACATTAAAAGTTAAAGTTAAAGCTGTCTGTGTTTGTGTAGGTACGACTATGAACCCGACGAACCCTCAGACGGCCTCGAGTCCTCAGACACGTGGTGGCGTGAAGAGGAGCAGGCATCACTACAACAATCCCTCCGCAACCTCCAGGCTCAGTTTGCCACTGAGCGCGCTCGGAGGGAGGAGTCAGAGCGAGAGGCCGAGCTGCTGGCCAGTGAAAACGCAGCACTGGAGCAGCAGCTGGCGGGGATGGAGGGGTTTCAGGTACGTCTGATGAGCGTGCAGCGCTGTCAGTGGGTCAGGCTGAAGGTTAAACACCTGCTGTGATGTCATCGTTTAAAGTGTGGCCTGAAGTTTAAAATTTTAATAAGTTATAACACCCGAGAGGAAGTGTTTATTTTCCCGGATGTTTTTTAGCATTTAGCGATGCTAGCAGGACAGCTGTGACTTAAGTAACTTTTTTTCATAAAATTTGTACTAAATAAATGTAAAATTTGGGATTTGTGTGAATTCAGAATTTTTTGACCCCAAAGCATGAATCTCACTGACTGTAGTGAAACCCTGGATTTTTCCTCCAGCGCCACCATGAGGTTCATGTTTGTGGTTTTGAGTGAAATCTCTCTACACCTGTGAGATGGGTTTCTATTTAATCTAGTACATTTATGTTCCTTTTAAGATGAATCATATTAACGCAGATAATCGTAGTGCCTTTTCAGGTCGATTTTAAAGGTTTACCTATGCTTAGCATCAATTTGTTAGCTTCAACATGCATACAAGCTTGCTGAGGGTTTCGTCCAATCAGAACGCAGCTCGTAAACAGCCTCTCAGAGCCAATCAGCCAATATTTTCACAAATGCAGGTTGGCCCCACCCACATTAAATAACCCTTGACTGCTTTATTTGAAGCCTTTTTTTACAAAAATAGTTGTTGTCAGATGAAAAAAATATGGCAAATATGCTGCAATCAATCAGCTAGTTGCTTGTTTTTTAGTTAATAAATATTAAAAAAGCAGCAGCTGTAATTGTTTTTTTTTATGTAATTACTTAAATATGTGATATGATCTCGTGTAAGACTTTGAAAGTAAACACAATGTTTCAAAGGAGCTTTTACTCTCAATTTATTTTCCTCTTATATGAAGTTGGACGACAGCGGCAGCTCAAAGATACTTTAAATCCCTGTAATAAAGCATCACTGACTCATTTTAGTAACATGTCAGCCTCAGAGTTCAGTTTGTGTTTGTTCTTTTCTGACATCATGTCTTTTCTCTTTTACTTTACTTTTCTCTCTGCTTCAGGCCAGAGTGGCTGAGCTGGAGCGTGAGGCCGAGGAACTTCGTCAGCTCTGGAAATCCGAGTCTTCCCTGAGATCCACGAGGCGGGACGTCATGCACAGCCTGCTGCCCACCTCGATGTTCCTCAACCATGAGGATGAGGGCGAAGGGTACGCGTCCGGGGTGAGAAGCCCCCGAGCTCTGAAGCGATGCGACAGCGAGCGTCTCATGAAGCTGGCGCAGATTCCCAACTCCCCCGACAGGATCTACGACCACGAGTGCTCCTGCGTGCGGCGAGCGGAGGTGGTGAAGTATCGCGGGATCTCGCTGCTCAACGAGGTCGACGCCCAGTACAGTGCCTTGCAGGTGAAGTATGACGAGCTGCTGCGGCGTTGCCACCTGAGCTCGCAGGAGGAGGAGCAGGACGGGCAGAGCCACAAGTCGGTCCAGACCGCCACCGCCAACGCCGCCTCTGCTTATCCTGCTCTGACAGACATGGAGGACTTTGAGGAGGACTTTCACCAGCCGGAGTACAAGGAACTTTTTAGGGAAATTTTCTCTCGCATTCAGAAAACCAAAGAAGACCTGATAGAAAACAGAGTGAGAGCCTCAGCAGGTGAAGCTCTGCCTGCTCTGCATTAGTTCCTTCTTTACTGCAAGATTAAATTATGTTCTTCCAGTGACCGAGACTCTTTGGACAGACTATTACAGCAGCACACAAGCGAAACAGCTCTACACTTTACTGTATGTTATTTGCCCAACGATTGGTGATTGATGCAAAAGGGTTCAGAGATCAGAGTGATGCAGGAACAAGAAGGCCGAACACCAGCAGCTCACGTCTCAAACGTGGCTCATTTTGCACAGAAACACCGGTGCCTGACGCTGCCGTCTCTACTGTGCAATCACTCTACCTCACTTTGCACAACCCTGGGTCTTCCTTCTTTGCTCTACAGGTCTTAAAAGTTTCCTGTGATGTCTTAAAAAAAAGGAAGTTTTAAAAGTAATAAAAATTTCACAAAAGATTCCTGGAAAAGCCGAAGACATAAAGATGTAATTTGGTACGAAATACAGAGATTTAGAGAGGTTTTGTTCAGTAGCTACATTTAAATTAATTGCTTTTTTTTTTACATAAGAGGTCAGTTTGTCAGTGATTTTCTTTGTGTACAATTATATAACAAATCAATATAAAAGGAGACAAATCAAATACATTTCTTTCCTTCAAGACAATTCAAAAAGCTGAAACAATTTTTTCTTCTTAGTTTTTGTGATCTTGTGAAGCAACAAGATTTGCAAAATCATGTGATTTTGCATCATAATTTTCTAAACACCCTGTTTTCACACAGTCATTTCATTTATGTTGATAAAAAATATAAATTGGACAAACTTTGCATCTGTTTTCTCTGTAATTAGTCCCAAATTACATATAATTTTCCAGGAAACTTCTCTAAAACAAAATCTTTGGAAGTTTTGGATCCATAACATGAATTGTAATCGCTGTGTCTGCTGTTTCTTTTGTTTACCAAACTCTTATTAGCTAACGTGAACTTTTAAACTCTGTTTTTCTTTGCAGTCGCTGTTGCAGCATTAAAAAATGTAGCTTTTATGGGGAGAATTTTGCCTGAAACTTAAAAAAGGTGACCAATGGAAGAAAAACCAGCCCCTCTGTCCAAACAAGGTGCTAAAACATGTTAGGAACTTTGTAATTATAACATTTATTTCTTAAAAAACTAAACTTGATTATTGTGTGATAGGTTAGTCGACCGTGAGTGAATGTTCTATTAAAGGGAACTTTTACTAAAAGACGAACTCTGTACGTATAATGTAACTCCAGATGTTGCTGCTTAGTGAAGCTCATGTGTGATTAGAAGCTTTTCTCTGCAGCAGTTCTGTTGCTTTTGCTGCCTGATGTTCACGAGTTCCTGTCAAGCTTAAGATTGACTTGCACATAGATTGTTTGTAGATGCATAAAAAAATCACATTGAGATGCACTTTAGGATCTGCTGACACTTTGCATTTCTGTCTTGTGTAGTTATAAACAAGCGTAATCTGCTACCAGACCATAATACTCTGCAGTATGATGTGTTTGTACCTGTTTCATTATGGACCTAAGAGGCATAAAACGTGAAGCAAGCCGAGTCAGCATGTTTGTCTTTTTTTTTGCTGAGTCAGTCGGGAAAAATTTGATTTTAACATTATTTAAAGAGTCGAAGTCAAAGTTAAACTTCGTCATCATTAATCTCAGATACAGTTTGAGAAATAAATAATGTTTCTACTGATCTTGAAATGGTTTGATGTCAGATATTAAGTTGCCAGGCTGAAAATAAAACTGAACAAAGACGAATCTTAAACTGTATACATTAGTGATGTAAGATCCCTTTGCATCAGGGGGAAATGGCAAATAAAAGTTATAACATACAAACAATTAAAAAGCTGATATACAGCAGGACTTTTAAGGTAGGCTGTGAAATGAAGAATACAGGGAGTAAAAATGTAAGTTATCTTTGAAGTTTTTTGCTGAAATAGAAACATTTCCTTTTGAATTCAAAAGGGACAAAATTTGATTTAATCAAGGCCTGATTTTTAACAAATAAGAACCAGATCACATCAGAATTAAACTGAGTTTCTTGTAAAATCGACAAGAAAACAAAGTGCAACATCAACTATGAGACCAACAACTGGAGCGTCGATTAAATTAAAACATCATTAGCTGTTAGTCATAATGTCTTGCTCTCGCAAACGACTTCACTTGATCAGCCAACACTGAGTTACTTTGGGCTGCAGAGATGAAATAACTTCTTACGATAACATCAAAGTTCAAAACAAGATCTTTATACTGGCCCTGAGCTAAGAAAATACAGTTTGACACTAAGATTCACTTCCTAAAGTAGTTTTAACTCCTCAGAATTCATGAATTTTTAACTAGAAAGTACTCGCCTTTAATCCATAAAGAATAATTGTTAATAAACTTCACACAATCCTATCAAATCATGTTTTTCTCTCTTCGTGGAGACTTTTAAATCCACTTTTCCTGGATAATTAATACCAAGCTGTTCACACTGACATCTTTGAATTTATTTAAATTCTGCTTCTGTCCAGTGAAGGAATGTTTATGTAAATTTATGAGTCCTTATCCTTAATCAATCTCACATCTGATCTTCATTTGGAGGTTTCCATTTTATAACATCGCCACTGTTGAATATAATAATGACAACATCACAACAGTTAAGTTGACATTACAATGTTTATTGAGCAAAGATTTTCAAAAATGAAAACAAAACCGATAAACTATATCTTTCTATTTCATGGTTTATCATCCATAATTTCCTCCTCAGACTCTCCAGCTCTCAGTGAGAGTATGTGAGGATTTTCCGTCCGCCGCTCTGCGTCCGAGTGCTCACGTTAATGTCAGAAATGCTTCATTTGAAATGAGAGAACTTCATGTTTTCAGCAGAGCAGGCGGCGGACATCTTTGTTCTCCAATCGCCCGCCCTCAGAACTGGGCGAGCCGTGATTGGCTCTTATTTGACTGCCCTCCCACTGGACACATAGGAGAGGATTTGATTGGCTGACGGTGGTTGCAGGAGGCGGTTTCTCAGTGTCAGGACTGCATCGTCCCCTTGAGGTACCACATCCCCGCGTGGCAGCTGCAGCACTCCTGGAAACAACAGACAACAGGTTCGATCAGAGGTGAAATAAAAGAAATTAATGTTTGAGAGCAGAAATTTTTTGGTCTCGTCTCTCATCATCTCACATTGAGCAGCCGGTCGATATCCGCCTTCGAGATCTCGCCAAACTCCTGTGCCAGTCTGGCTTGAACTATGTTCCTCCTCACACGATAGTTCTTCGTGAACAGATCGTAGAGCAGGCGACGGTGCTGCGAAAGAAAAACACAAACACACACCAAGAATAAATTAAAAGCAACAGTTTGACTTCTTCGTTTCTTGACTAAGAGTTAAATAAGAGGATCGAGCCATTAGCGTGTTAGCTATTAGAGTGTTAGCTTAGCTTAGCATAGGGTGGTGGGAGGTTAGCTTGGCTCTGTGCAAAGATAACAATATCCACCTTCAAGCACCTTCAATGTTAATTAATGTTAATGTCTCCTAGTTTAGTCGTATTTTAGCAACTGAGTCACTGAGTGCAGCCAAAAAAAAACGGACCGTCACATTGTGTAAAACCACAACTCGCCACTTTTACACTTCTGTTTTAATGAAGGTTAAATAAACAAGATTTAAAGTTTAAAGAGGTGTTGATCATTAACTGTAAGAAGATGGAGATGAAAGCTTTATTGACTTTTTTATTTTACTGTCATTCGTGCTCTTGATGGAACCATGCTAGCTGTTTCCCTTTGTCTCCAGTCTTTATGCTAAGCTAAGCTAACTAGCTGCTGAGTTGTGCGGACCTTCTCATCTCATCTAACTCTCGGCAAGAAAGTGAAAATGCGTATTTCCCAGAATTCCCCTAAGAAATCAAGCAACACAGAGGCAAAACCCTACAGTCACACTTTCTGTCTAAAGTCATCTTTGCACAGAAGAACGTTAGAGAGAAAATATATGCAGACATTTTAAGCTAAAAGTATTTTTTTAAGTGTCAAATACGATTGCCTCTTGGTTCACAGTAAAGACATGAGGAAGCGAAAGAGATAAAAACTAAACAAAAGACACACTTAACGTGCCGTTTGCCACTTTGACTTTGATCGTGACAGACAAACAGAACCGTGTCCCACTTTTACTGCATTCAGCCAATCACGAGCCACACTGAGTTGCTGCGTGTGTGCTTTTCTGAAATTTTTGTGAAATACTTGATCGCTAAACGTTTTGACGTGGTTTGTGGTGAGTTTCTGCTGCAGAAGTCTGCATGCAGGGTGACAGTAGAAGGATGTTTTGAAACTTCTAGCATCCTGTTCACAAAGTGTCTGAGTGTTTACCTTGTCGAAGTCCTCTCCAGTTTCCCACAAAGCAAACACCTTCTGTTCATCAGGGGCTGCTGTGCTCTGAGCGGGAAACTGAAGACAGGGGGAGACATTAATGTTAGAGACACATTTAACAGGAGTTTGTGAGTTTAAATCCCTGAATCTGCACCTGAGTCGGAAGTCAAGTCTCTCAATATGCAGCAAGAATCAAAACACACTTTATAAAAGAGATTATGTTTGGACCGGCTCAAGTGTGTTTACAACAAAACATAAATATACATGCATGTTCATCAAAACCTTGACTCAAGAATGCAATCATCATTTTACGCAACCGTGGACAAATTTCAGCAGTTTCTGTGTGTTTTTCTCTCTTAGACATTTAATTTGACTGTTAATTTGATCTCATGTCTGCTCGTCGAGCCAGAAACAAGATTACGCCGAACACTGCTGAGACCAGAAGGAGCATCACTGTGTGCTCCACCCTGGGATTAACCCTCCTGACACAACACACTGACTCAAAACTGATCCCTGAACAGTCAGACAGCAAAGCAATAACATTTACATTGACACAGAAGGTGAGTCTCCTGATTCTGGACCTGCCTCTGTTTGCAAACAACAAACCAGCTTAGTCCCTTCGCAGTAATGAGCTTTACTTTAGAGGCTGATAATCTGTTGCATAACAAAGATGGCATCTTGCCATTTCCTCTCCTGCAGCGCTCAAAATCCCCTAACGTCAGTGATACAGATGGGATAAGACCTGAGCTATGGGCCGGACCTGGCAGGAGACCTGGTTGATTAATGAAACAAGAGCATGTGGCACAAACCATGCCACTCCCTGCCCCTGTGAGAAAAACACCACGCCAAGTGCATCACAGAAACAGATTACCTGTATCTATATAAAGCCTACAAACAGCAGCCTTGGTCCACACACAGACAGATGGACACGATGCAAACACATGCAGGTATCAGGTGGCTGCTGAGTGGAAACTGAGAGGCAGGTTTGCATTGCTTCAGTGCACCGACTGCTTCACAAGCATCAAAGCACTCACACGTAAAAACGACCGTTAATGTCGTTATTCTGTTTGAGAAAACTGATATCTGCATTCACGCTGCCAGCGAGGAATCTCCCTGAACTCAACACACACACACACACACTCAGAAGGCTGCAACCAGACTGAGAGCAGAGCAGCAGCAGCTCTTAATCGATGACAAAAGTGGCTTTAATGTCAGGGCTTCAAAAACATGATGTGCAAAAGAAACAGAGTGAGTTTTGCTTGATCCTGAGGTGTGGCCCTTTGCTCTGCGCTGATCTCAACAAGAATCTCACGAAACCTTTGTGATCAAAACAAACAGCTAACAATCGGAGGACATGTTTGACAAACTTAGCCTTGTATACAACGACTGCGATCAAATTGGTACAGCTTGTTTTTTGACTAACAACTCGTCAAAAAAAACAAATTTCTTTTGCATCTATATGCAAATACAGCATTGAATAAGAGAAAGCTGATTCAGTAGTCTACAAAAAAAACAAGGGAAGGGCGAGTTTAGCTTCTACAAAAGCATCACATGTTTTAACAAGCGCTGCAAGTAGTGATTAACTTCATTGCTGACTAATCTGCAGATTTTTTCTTTTCAATGTAAATGTCAAATATTTGTAAGGTTACATCTTCAAAAGTCTTCCAAAGGTCTAATAACGAAGTGCAGCAAATCCTCATGTTTGAAAAGATGGAACCAGCAACTTTAAAATTATTAGTTGATTATCAAAGTGGCCAAAAATCAAATGACGTTGGTGCAGATTAATTTTCTGATGTTCAACAAGTTGATTGACAGACTCTTTTCTTTCCATTTTATCCCTTTCATACAGCTCATGTAGCTTTTACTGTGCAGCACTGTGCAACTGAGGCTTCAACTTTTTTACTTTTTCATATGAATAAGCCTCTTAAATGATTTTTTTCAGAAGTTATCAGCAAAACAGGACATGACTGTATAATTCCCTGGAGACCAACAATCAGAAAACCCAAAATATTCAGTTTAAAAAGAAGATTTCTCATAAAGATGTGTGCATAGACAGATACGACACCACTTTTTGGCTTTAAAAATGGAATAAAATTGCTGCTGAATCATTTTCTTTCAATCTTCTAATCTATCTATTATCAATGACTTTTTACTTCTTGCTCTGTTAACTGAGCAAGAGCAGAGATGGAAAAAAACTGCTGTTCCTGCCTCAGAGCAATGCCAACCGCTGTGCAGAAATTTGATGCCAGATAACCTTTTTACCCACACGCAAACAGCCTCTGGCTACTGCAGATCTTTACACGACCTTACAGTGACGACAGCCCACACAAGCATCCGGTGGGAATAAATTCTTCAGTTTTACATCCCAAACCTTGTAAATCCTGAGCTTTGAGTAGGAGATGAAATCCTCCATGAATACTCACAGGCACCATTATCTGTTTGCACTGGCTGAGCAGTATGGCGTCCTGTAGCATGTGGTCCGAGATTGAGTGGAAGACGCTCCGTCCCACCGGCATGGAAGCCAGGTGGAGGTTAAACAGCCTTTTAAACTCGTTCAGCGTCACTACAAAATGCTTCCTGAAAGTCTTTGTCACAAAGTCCTGCAGCTCCAGGGACGACGCGTCCGCTGAACTTCCTCCGTTACCGTTAGTGTGATCGAAGGCCGGCGAGGCGGCACCGGAGTAACCGTTGACAGAACCGTTTGGTATGGAGGAGGAGGATGGGGAGGAAGAGGTGTCCATGGGTTCGTCTTCCCTGTCGCTGACGGGTTCCTGTTTGATGTGGACGCTGCGTCCCGCCCGCTTGGCGTCCAGGTCCTTCTGCAGGGACGTCTGATTTTCTTGTGCACGCTCCTGAGCCATCTTTAAACGCTGCTCGCCGCTGACGTGGACAGGCTCTGGAAAACAACACAAACACAAACACAAATGTGAGATCATGGCTGCAGAAAAGTTCATTTGCGATGTATGAACAGTTTGCAAACAACTCTGTACACACCAGGTTGAGGGGAATTCTTTGGCATGAAGTCTTCTTTAGAGAAGTTAAACACCTTTTCCAACCTTGAAAAAAAGAAAAAAAAGGGATAATACTTATTAAACACTCCACTATCCTCAGAGATTTAACTGCATCTCTTTGATCAACTGATATGATGATGATCAGTTTAAAAACAAAAACAAAACACTCCTCCTGCTTCTCACACTGTAACCTACTTGCTCTGGATGCCAAGCCACAGCATGTTCTGCCTGTGGGCAACATCTGGGTGTTTCTTAACAAAGTCTACATCAGTAGGCAACAGGAACTCCCAGCCCCGGTTGACTCGAGGAGCAGCCACATGCTCCAGGAACTCCTTCACATCCTCAGGAGGAAGCTGACGGAGAAATAAAGGAAGAGCTTGTTAGTTCTGTTTACCTGGATGAAGGGAACATCTGTAGCCTCGAGGTGAAAGCTGCAGCTTTCAGAGATGCTAAAAAAAAAAGGACTGTGTGGTGGATCTGGGTGAGTCTCTGGTGAACCAGTTTGCTTTTGTTGCATTAACAAAGAGAATTCCCTTCTGCTGTTAACGAGAATGTGACTTTGCAATTAAAATAATTAATGCAATTTAATTTAGTCACCGTGGTATTTAAAGAAGCTTGCAATTTTATTCAGTACCTGCACTATTTTAACAATAAACCATCAAATCAAAGGGATTTAACAAACTAATACAGTCAAGATTTAGTTTAAAAGTAAGATATGTTTAAAAAGGAGAAAGTATATCAAAGCTCCACAAAGTTTAACTTAGATTTGTTTTCACGGTGAGACACTTTCTTGCAAATATATTGAACACCAAAGAGACTAATTTACCATGAAAACAGCCGCTGAGGACAAATTGCACAAAAAAAACCAAAACAGATGAAATTAAACTATTTTGGCACAAAGACGCAGAATCCAGGAAATGTAATCTGTTGGGCCATCTTTAGTCAGCATTACCGAGAAGGAACAATCAGTCATTTTGGGATGATGGTGTTGTGATTCTTACTTTGATGATGGATGCAATCTCCTTTCTCATCACAGAGCGCTCCAGAGTGAATCTCCACATCTACAGAGAGGAACAACTGAGTCACTTTAAATTAAATATGACGTTGAACACACACACAAGAAACACATCATCAAGGTGTTTATAACCCAAACACAAAACAGAAAACACATTATCAGACTGTTTACTTTGGGTAATTTGATAAATCTAATTTAATGAAAGGGGCTAAAAACAGCAGCTCACCACAAAGTCTCTGCCACGACAGAGCACCTCTGCAGGGACACCGCTGTGAGGGCTGCAGGTGTTTTTAGGATACAGAACATCACTGGAGGAAAAATAAACACATGCAGAAACATTACTGAAATGAGTTTAATGTGAAAAATATTAAATCATTAAAAAACAAACAGGCCTTTTCAGCCTTTCAGGCTGCAGGAAACTGATTGTGGGTTGTGCTTGAACTTTAAAATCCTCATTTTCAACATATTTGTGTAAAATTTTGTGACATTTTCTCATCCTGTAATTAATCTGCACTGAAGCTGCGTGGGCTCACCTCTTGACGACCCAGTTTCCCTGGACAAGCAGCGCCACCTGCTGGATGCAGCGCAGTGCTGCAGTCGAGTCCGTGCCAGAGGCGAGTAGGCCCATGAGGTTAGCAAACGGCATCACTTTGACTAAAGATGAGAGGAGACACAGTAAAGGAAAGATGAAGCACTTGTGTCAGATGACGGACAGACATAAATATGATGCATGACGTGAAATTGTTGCTGAAAACTAACTGAGAGACACTCAGTGACTAAAACAACAAGCCAAGAGAAAAGATCAGGGTGCTGTTTGAATGTATTCAATTATTCTGAGACTGAAAAGGATAAGATTTTAAAGTAATGCATGTTTTAAGTTATTTTCTCTGTATATTTTTACTGTACACAGTGAAAATTTACACACTCCACAGTCACATTTTGCACATTTTATCCTTTTTGTCTCAAATATTATAGACTTTTTAGTGCTTGTTTTCCTTTTTCCATTCCTACCTAATTTTTTTTGTTAGACCAAAATACGAAAGCAAAGTCTCTGCATGTAAAAACCTTTTTGAAATTAAACCTGATTCTTATTTAAGCCACTGTCTGCTTTCTATTCTATGGTTCTGTCGCCCCCGTATGGCACAAAGAGAAACTGCATGTGAAACATGAACTGACTTGGATTCTTATCTGCCATTTAAATCAGTAGTAAATCAGTTTAGTCTCAGTGTTTTGACCCACCATTCTTCATCAGAGTCTTGACTTGGTCTCCAAGTGGCAGAGTGCGGAGCTGAGCCATGGAGAGCACATTACTTGGACCAACAGGCTTCACACTGACGGAAACAGAATAAAACCAGTCAGGGAGGACGGATACTGATGCATCTATGGAACTTTTGGTTAAAAAATGTGAAGAATACTTACACTTTTTCTTCTGCAAGAGGCGGCATCAGCATTGACAGATACTCCCTGCAGAAAGAAAGGAAATAATTCAGGGAAGGTTTTGAGCAAATATTGGGAATTACTCTAATTTAAATGAGCCAGAAGCATTAAACCAACAGTCCAAAGTCCAAAGTAAAACTGCACCAATATAAACCACCATGATCAAATAATTTAAAATAAATGGTTAAGCACAACTAAGGAGGAAAAAAACGGCTTCAAAAAATTATCAAAAGACTCAAACTAGAAATAATCTAGACTCTCAGTCAAGATCAATTAAATTAAATCTACTCAGATCTCATCTGCTGACACCTACTTTGGGGTTTTGACCAGCTCAGAGTTCTCTGAGGCGTCTGCTGACTGGCAGAACAGATACTGCCGTTCATGCTCCGAACGTCCATCCTGCATTTAAACAATAAAGACAAAACTGAAGTTACAAACGTTTTACAATAGAAACACAGTGAGACACAATTTACCCACCGCTGCAATAAGATGATCACAAGCTTGAATATTCTAATGAACACAGAGGTGCTTAAATGATGAGTGCCCCCCCTACCTTCACTCCATGGTACTGCAGGTGAACCCAGGGCTCCTCTGCCTGCTTCTTCTGGAGGAACTCGTACGACTGGATCCTCCTCTGCCGGGCCTGCTCGGACTCGGGACGAGCAAACCTCACCTGCAGCAGGACAAAAGGTTTTAGAAATGACAGGTTGACATCGGCACATTAAGTCGGTGCAATTAATCATGAGTTTGTGAGTGTGTGTAAGAAAGTGAGTGTGTGTGTGTGTGTGTGTAAATCTTTACCGTGATGGCCTTGGCTTCTTCCTCGGCTTCATCCTGGGAAGAATCTCCACCTGCCAATAAAAGATGTGGTTTTATAACACCCAAAATACTCAATTTCATCAGTTCTAACAAGATTTATGTCATTTTTTAAATTTGGTCTCATTAAAAAGGTCAGAATCCTTACTCATTAATAAGACTTGAAACTCTTAAATCAATCTAATCTCATACACTTCACCAACCTACACTGACATCTCTCAGTATTTTATTTTGAAAACCATTAAAGAAGGACTCACCCTCATTGGCCGCCTCCCTCTCTCTGGTTTTGTTGTCGGCCTTGTCCAGATAAGAAAAGCTCGGTCTCATTTGAAGGATTCCTGTCAGCGGCGTGACGTGAAGCTCACCTATTAACAATAACAATAAAACACTTAAAAACCAAAACGTAACAGAGCAGCTGTGAGATGACTTCAGACTCGTGTTTGCAAAAAGTCCACATTGATATATTTGTTATTTCTGATGGAAAACACACCATAAAACTGTCTGACGTAACAGCACTAAAAGAAAAGATAAGCAAGGTGACACTGATAAAGTTTCACTCAGACTCTGATCATATGAGTGACCTTTGAGTGTTTGAAAGAAGCGGAAACGAGGTTAAACAAACCAAAACACAAGCATGGTGATAAAGTAGACCAGAGAATCAGGTCAGACCTTTGCGAAACACAGCAGCAGCGTATCTGGAGGTGTTGGTGGTGGCTTGGATGGAGGAAAAGGTCTGTTTATCCATCATTTTTCTGGAGAAGAAAAGTAGGAGAAGAATGCAAAACTTCACTTTGGGGTAAAAATATGAGGTAGCAGCTGTTTATCTGATGTTGAAGGAATGAAAGGCTAAAAGAAGAAGTGAAACAGCTGGCCTGCATCTGTCAGAGAGGTACCAAAATCCACCCACAAGCATCTTTAAAGCTCCATAATTAACACAATATACCTTTTTTAATGATCTGCGTGAAAAGCGGTGCACAAATGTCACTAAAAACAGGTTTGGAAAAAGGCAATAATCAGGGTAGCTGCTAGCTTTAGCTCCATGGGCTGATCTCTACTGAACTTCTCAAGTCTTTTATTTAATATTTCTTTGCTTCTTGATCCTCCATTTAACAGGAAGTTGCTCTGGTTTGCCATCTTTAAGGCCATCACAAAGCTGTTTTTCTGCTTTGAGGAACAAGGATGGAGGACACACAAGAAACACCTCAACAAAAGTCTTTTACCAGCTGACACACCTTTTTCTTAGATATCAGTTAATGACTGGATGCTGCATCTGATTGGACGGATCTGATACACCACAGTATCACATAAGTTACGTATCAGAGTGAAGACAGATAACAGATTAAACTGTGTTTATAACTTCCCTGTTTCATTTGTTTTCTGATTCACCATCTGGTAAAAACATGTTAACTGCAGTTCAGAAAACAAAAGGAAGACAAACAACTTTCTACATTTATTACAAAGACTTTTCTTTTCATTATCTGTTTATTTCATTAGCTTCTATATGATGGACTAAAGCCAAAGAGACCAGGAGAGTCTGTCTGCAAGCAACCTTTTACATAATTTATAATCATTTCCATTCAGTCAAATGTGAAGCAACTGTTGCTAAAAGTGCTTTAAGCTGAAATTTCTACACTGCTTTTCACATGGATCAAACAAATGAGACATAAAATGTAAAACAGTGGGCTTTAGAGATGCTGGTAGGCAGATTTTGTTATGTACAAACAGATCCAGGCTTATTCTCATGCTTCGAGTCATTCAGCTAAGCTAATTGTAGCTTTGTATTTGGTGTCCATGTATAGAAGAACTGTGAATCTTCTCATGTAACTCCTCCATAAAAAAACAGGATTATTCCCAAAAAACGCTAAACTTGTGTTTCAAATCAGTGGCAGTCAGTAATCGCGAGCTCACAGACCAATGGACAGTAGCGTGAGTGTGTTTTACAGTGAACATACGTTGAATAGGTGTTGGTCTCGTCATAACTCGTGCCGTCCACATTCAGAGCTATCTGCTCTCCTTTGCTGCGACAATAGTTTGGACTCATTGTGTTAATGGCCATTTCCAACTCCACCTGCATGACGGGGGGAACAAATCAAACATTACAAACGTTTTCTAAACTGATGGATGAAAAAAAAAATTAGAAAAGAAACTTTTTTTTTACCCTTTGCTGCTTGGGCTTGATTTTGGCTGCTAAGTAGTTGACATCGTCATAGGTCATAGTGGATGGTCGCACAGGGTACTGCGTCAGAAAAATCAGCAAAAAGTGATTAGTGTGTGATTAGAAACTATTTTCAAAGAGAGCTCAGACATTAGCATGAAAAAAAAAACCCCAAACAACATGATTACCTGCAAAAGATAAAGCTTTTCTGCAAGGCTTTTGGCGAGGTAAACATCAATCTGGAAGAAAGAGAAGCAATAAAGTTAATTTCTGGTGTGAGGAAGTAGTTTATCTTCTCATTAGAGCAGCTTCTTCTGCAAAGCTTTGCAATTTTAACTCTTAATCCCGGGACTTTTTTGGAGAAGTGTCTCATTGTTTCTGATGCTGTTTGTGTGTGCTCATGTGTGACTGACTGTTTTTTGTTCTGTGTTGCATCTCTGCTCTATTTTGTCAGTGTTTTCTTGTTTATTCTATTAAAATACTCAATATGCAGTACTAACACAGCAATTCCTAGATTCACATTTAAAAGCATCCAAGTGCAGTAAGGTATACAAGTTTATAAATTAAACAATAGACAATAGACACCCTGAGATTCGGAATCAGGAGAGAACGAGTTAAATCAGTGCGTAACTAAATAAACTATCCTCCAAACTCAACATATGAGGCCACATTGATATCAGTAGGGCTTTTAAAGCATTTTATTGATAACAGCTCTGAAATGACTCACTGAATGTTTTCTATCACAAAAGACTGTGCTTGTACTCAGTTTTAATATGAGTTTAATGCTGGAAATGAGACACATATAAAGGTATAAGGCTAACAGTGGTAAAACTGTCATCATATCCTCCTGAACACTTTAATCTGTCTCTCTGTGCTGCCTAATTTCTGCACAATGTCTGGGCGCTTAGCACCAAGCTCATTCATTTAATTTAATTTAATTTCCTGTAGTTTTAAATAAACAATACGCTAACAGTTGCAAATAGTGTGTTTACTGGACTATTTTTAGCTGAGGATTGATACACATGTAACAACAATGCCCGGGTTAATGATAATGAAGGCACAAGTCATACTTGACGTTATATTTAGTTTATGATCAATCAGACTATGATGCAGAGTAATAAGACATTTCACACTTAAGCTACATGTACAAAAGACGTGGGATAACAGTAAAATCACCCCATTCTTTTAACTTGGGCCTATTGACGTACCTCCTCTATGATGGGGTCATCATCCTCCCCGCTGGCCATGTTGATAAAGACAGAGCGAGGAGGGGAGAGGAGGTGAAACAGGAGAGGAGCAGCAGCAGATCTCAGAGATCTAACCTGGAAACAATGAATCACTGAGTTACAAACATTTACTGTCCACCTGCACACTCCCATAGCTGTTTACCAGGTGGCTACACCCAGACTGCAAAGAAAGAAAACACATGACAGGCAGCTGGAACAAGATCAAGAACAATTTGAACCAGCACATATGAATTCATCACTGTTTTGTCAGGAGGATGCATGTTGTCAGTTTTCAGGAAAAATGCAGAGAAAGGGCAAATCCTCAATTAATCCATTAAAGAAAGTCAAACATAATTGACAGTTAGACAATGACCAAGGCAATCTTTATAGTAATAATATCACTGACCAGCCATATAAATTCACATGATGCAAGCCAGGGCAATACCATGTTAAATGACTGTTTAACATGTAAACACTGTGTAAAGTAAACAAATGCTATTCATAGCTAGCATGTAAGACAGCGCTTTCAGATTAATATACTGATTTAACTCATTATTGATAAGTAATCTTGAAAAGAAGTCCGTTAGCTTGGTTAGCAAGCTGGCAAAAAAAACCCTACAACCACTTCTCACAGGCCAACACAACAATGCGGGTTAAATAATCACTCCAACACAAATATGCACACCTATAAAAGAAATCAGGACAACAAGCAACAAGCTTAACATCCCCTTTTCCCCCATCTACAAACGCACAGGCAACGTAACTAGCTAGCATGCAGGTAGCCGGTGGCACGTAGCCTAGCCAGGAAACTTTAGCATTAGCAAGCTAGCTTGGCGTGCTCATACACACATGCCAGTCAAAATAACACAGTCAGTCACCAAGGCCGGCTATTTACACGTCATTTTTTTCTACACAACATTCAGATTAGATATTTCTCTCACCTGCACGCTTCACTGTACAGTTTTAGCTATCTCATCCGTGTCTATAGAGTCCAAAAAAATGTGGTGCGTAGAGGTGTAAGTGTGCTGTATAACTCAAGCACAGCTGAAGTCTATCGGTAGTTGACTGTGCTCCACACAGACACGTGGGGAGGAGCCCGTGCCCACAATGCACAGCGTGTCCAGCATACAGTTATTCTTTGTCATCATTTCTTTTCAGTGGTTTTGTGTTTTGTTAGCGTTTGCAGCATGCAGGTGTATATAATGCCTTTTCCTGTGTAAGCGGTCAATAGGAAATAGTAGGGAACGAAAAAGCTTTGGCAGCGGTGGGATTCGAACCCACGCCCCCGAAGAGACTGGAGCCTTAATCCAGCGCCTTAGACCGCTCGGCCACGCTACCTTGTATCTGCACCGAGTCCGCCATAGTAAATAGAGCTAATTTTGGCCTGTCTGATGTTGCCGTAGTTTCAAACTTGCTGTAAAATCTGCTTAGTTGTTAAAATACATTTGAACACAAACACATTCTGTATTTTAAATACAAATACATTTTTTTAAAAAAAAAAAGGGAGAAAAAGAACTCAAAACTTTATTCCACAAGTGGTTTTTCTTCTCAGTTTCTTTCCATAAAATAATTTATACCATTGGAGATTTTGTTGTATATTAAGTATTAAGAAGTGAAATGAAACCCAATTTCTTACAATATCTCTTCATGTCTCACCTGTAAAATATATCTAGTGGTAGAAAAAAAACACAATTGCTTAATTGAAGTACTGCAAAAAATTTAAGGAACTTTCTCAACTTTCTGTCACTTCTACATTCATAATTGTTTAAGGGATTAAAAAATGTATGCAGTGTAAAAAGTTATAAAGAGCATTTTTTTGCAGCCAGTACTTTTAAAACTTAAGTATGTTTTCATGATAATACATAAAAGTGCTCAATGCAAGCACATGTAACTTTTAATGTAGGACTTTTACTTGTAATAGAGTAGTTATTACACTGTAGTAGGGCTTCTACTTAAGGAAATGATATGAATACTTCCTTTACCACTGTT
Source organism: Acanthurus leucopareius (assembly GCA_029814765.1). NCBI lineage: Eukaryota > Metazoa > Chordata > Actinopteri > Acanthuriformes > Acanthuridae > Acanthurus > Acanthurus leucopareius. Next base: position 3,747,385 of record JAQMCX010000033.1, read on the forward strand.
TTTATTATGTAAGTGGGTGTATGTGAGTTTTATTTGGGGCATTTTGGAAAAATTATGTGTAAATTTGGACAAAATAAGACACCAAAGAGAGCTTTGATGACAGAGAACAGAGAAAAATCAAGAAGGAATAGTGACAGTGTTTACCCATAAAAAGCAATTCAAACTTTATTTTACATTTTCAGTCTCCAAGCACCTTTTTTTTTTTTTTTTTACATACATACATACTTCCAACATAAGTGTGCTAACATTTAAAGCAAAGTAAGGAAACTATTTTCTTTGTCTTTATTCATAAAACCTTCTCCTTTCATGCAGCCACATTCATTTAGCCAAAAGGTATTCGAAGACAGGAAATCAAAGAAAAACAGGAGTCAGGATGACAAACAGGAAAAGAAAAACAGACACCAGGGGCCTCCTTTACAAAAATTTTCTTAGATCTATATTTCAACTTGGTTGTAATGTCGTTTGATAATGCCAGATGTGCCAGATGAGGTCAGGCAACAGGACTTTTCTGAGGGCATAAAGACATTTTTCACAAAAAGGTCTTATAAATAACATTTATGTGGTTTTCTGCTTATGCCACACATAAAATAAAGATTGATTACTAGTCTGTTTTATAAATGAGTCCCCTTGGAATAAAGTCTGATCTTAGAAGGCTGAAAACACACACACACTCACAGACACACTCTCTCATACAAACAGAGCACCAGTAGCAAAAAAAAAAGAAAAAATCTGCAATAAAAAATATGTAAACCTTGTAAACCATTCAAGTTGCATCCTGAATGTGAGAAAAATCTGTCTGGCTCTCAGTCAGACGTATACACTCAAAATGCCTTTTTGTAATTTAAACAAATTTGCAGATTCACTCCTCCATCAGCGCCCAGGCCTCCTCTGCCTTCATGTAGTACTGATTGGCCAGTCGACCTTTCATAGCCGCCATGGCAGCTTCTGCTGCTTCTGTAAACAGATCACCTGCAGAAAGAGATAATATGAGAGGTTAGGAGACAATTATCTGCCTCACTGTATAGATTTTAATATGAAAGAACAAATATAGTCTTGATAAGGCTGGTGAGCCCATTAAAAAAACAAACAAAAAAGAAAAAGAACGATGAATTTGTCTGCGTAGGCTCATATGATACACTGTTGCCCAAAAACCATTAAAAAGACATGTTACTTTATTATCATGTAAACACACACCGTAGTTTATATTAACTCTCCTACATTAAAGGTCCTGCTGCTGGAAATCATCACCAAACCATCACTGTGTGTTCATTCGCAGCAGAAAGTAGTCCCAAACAAATCAAATTCTTTACTCCTGTATGCTGAAATCCACAGCACCCAACTGTTTTGTAAAATTACTTTAGTCCTTTAAAACAAAAGTGAAAATAAGATGCCTCATCATATTAACAATTGTTACTATCGTTACTTTACTATTTTAAAGGGATATTACAATGAAAATCTGTCTTTTGGTAATCAGTAATGGAGCATGTCAGCCCAGAAAGCAGATCCAATTGATAACATTGGTAAAATAATGTATTAAAACATCTACAGATGTCTCTTAAACTATTTATCTGCTGCTGTGGTAAATTTCAAACAATTGCTTTGGTAAAATACACCTTTTTCTGCTGAGCTTTAGAGCTATAATGAGGTTATAGCATAACATGGAAAAATACTTTTTATCCATGTTGTGGAGAAACTTGTTTAGTATTTAGAAAATGCTGAACATCAACAGCAGAGACATGGTCTGCTGAGCCAGCATGGAGTCGAACCTGCTCTCTGTGGGTCGGCGGTGAGGTTGTGGCCTCCCACTTGGTACATCTCTGCCTCTCTGGCCAGCAGCAGGTAGCGAGGCTCGTCCTGCGTGCCATCGAACTCTCCGCCCTCGTCAAAGTCTGTCATGTTCAGCACGGAGTCATACCAGTGAATCGCTTCCTCCCAATTCTGCTTTCTGGATAAATATCAAACAAAAAGCGCAATCACCTTCAGAATCACAAATAGCACAGACAGGAGCTTTCTTTTATGATTTTTTCTAAATTTTCCTCTAGGGGGCAGTATTATCACAAGCTTCACTAACCTGTCAGCTGACAGACCGATCCCAGTATCAAAGGCTCTGGCCACTGTGATCATAGACAATCTGTCACCAGCCTCTGCCGCCTGCAGCATCAACTTAAAACCTTTCATCCGATTTCCTGCGTTATCCTGCCAACAACACAGAAATGTATGAAAGTGACTGAACAAAACAAAGTCAAATTAACTGAAGAGAGAAGGTTAAACAAACAATGTGATACCTCCAGCTCCATCTCTGGCAGTATGTGATGAGGCAGCTGCAGATAACACTGTCCCAAAGCTACGATGGCCTCCAGCTCTCCGCACAGTGCAGCTCTCTCCAGGTGGAACATGGCCGAGTCCTGATCCCACTGCTCGTCCTTCTCACAGAAACGACCCGCTTCATGGTACCGAACCATCGCCAGGTGGACCTAGGCGGGATGTGGGAGACCCAGAATACTTTTCACTGATGAAACTAACCAATAAAAAAAAAAAATTCTGCAGCAACAGGTGAATTAAAAATTTTACAAGACAGATTTGAACTTAAGCAGCCAAAGTGGGACTTTTTTTATTTTGCTGAGCTGGTTAAAATTATGGACCAGGTGGTGTCAGAAAGGGCGAGAATCATAAGGTGTTAAATGATTTTGTTTAACTGTTGGCTGCTTTTGGACCATCAGCATCTTCTAGCATAAGACAAAAATGTATCTGAAAATGGCAAAACACTGGCAAAATCATGATTTGTCTTTGACTGTCAAACTTCCTGGTAAGTTATCATTTTTATTAACATCTAGCCAACCAGTTGAGTGTATAATTACCTTTCCGAGGATTGACTGGCCAAGCTTTTTTTGCAGCAGGTTGATTCGCTCCACCTCAGTGGCCACGCAGGAGGAACGGTGAACATGTGCTCGAGAAGAATGGTAGAAGCTCCACCTCTCCTCCGTCAGCTGAGCAGAAAGAAGTGGTAAAGATCCACACAGATAAAAAAAACCTTTGGCTGTTTGCCACAAAAATCATAAACAAATTGCACACTGAAGATAAAATCAAGAGCAAGTTGACACATCACACTTCAGGGATGCACCCATCCAGAAACATCTGCTTTGGTTTTAACTGGTGCAGATCAGGCTTGAGCTCAGAGCTGGAGGAGTACATCCCTGCTGGCTGTCACTCAGTGAATGCAAAATCATGTAAAGCATGGCGACAGGAACACACACACACACACACACACACATAAACACACAGCTATTGTGACAGGAATCATTGGCAAGATAATGCAGCTGGTGAAACAGAGGCAAGATGGTGTTTCAGTTCCAAACGTCAATATAAAATATCTCTTTATTTTGCTTTTTCAAAGTGTTTTCATCCATTTTACTGAAAAATAAAGGAATAACTGTGAAAACAGTTGCAGCTTGTGTAATCTGTCGCTTCAATCTGAACCTGATTATCATGCACAACATGGCTTTCCAGCAAAAAGACTGCACAGCGTTGCACAGGGAGAACTGCTGGGCTTACGAGCCTCCATGCAAATAATCACCGATTCGTTGTTAGGACTGTCTGAATATAATCTTGCAGAGACTCTTGGAGGAGCTACCATCTTCCTCTAGTGTGGGAACATAAACAACAGGAGGAGCCAGATTAGAGGAAAGGTGAGGAGCTGCTGTCATTGTTAAGCAAACAAGGGAAAAAGAAAAAGAGGAAGAAATGAGAAGATGGGATGTTAAAGGAGGGTTATTTGATTACGGCGAAGATGATTATGATCAAGGTTAAGATGGCGTTTAGACACTGATGCCTCGGTGTTTGTTTACCCGTCTGACACTGTCCTCATCCGACTCAGAATATTGTCTTTTGTAGCGGTGATGGGCCTATGTGACGATACAACATGCATTATAAAACCTACAGTCAGGAGACGTACATGAGGAAGAGGAGGAAACGTTAACAGCTACTGAGAGTGAACTACATACAGCAACAAGAGAAGGACGAACATGTCGGGATTTCATCATGGTGACATATTTAATGTGTTCATGTCTGATATGATGTACTTAAAAATGTGTCTTAAAATATATAGACAGATTAAAAACATAGAAAATACACTTCTTGGCTTTCTTTCTCTGTAGGTTACTGAGGAATAAACCACTTCCTCTGTGTCTTTTTGACAGACAGCTTATAAAAAAGTAAATCCTGATCATCCTCGGGCCAAGAATAAATGAAACCAAAGTTCAATAGGAATATTTACCCCGTCTACGTTGTCGTTTGGGTCGCCTTCACTCCTCCTCTCGCTTGGATAGCCGCTGTCTCCGCCGCTGTCAGATTCCTGCAAACACAAATCATGAATCATGTTTCCTTAAAAAATCAAGTCTTTCCTTTGTTGCTCCGATATTAAGAATATTGTTTCAGCTGTTACACTCTGTCATCTGTTTAAATAAAGTTTTTAACCTCGTTAATATGTCAATATAGTGGTTGTCATTTGCCACATGACATATGAGCTAAATATGCAAAAAGTACAGAAGAAATCCTGTGATGGGTAAAAATGGTTCCAACACATAATTTCCCATTATTTATCTAAAAATATTGAACACATTTATTATCCAAAAATGCAAAAAAAATGACTTGGGGCTGGAATTCAAAGCTCACCTTGTTTTCACCTGTGTTGTTATTGTTGAGTCCTTCATGTTCGTAACTGCCAGTAAAAGATGAGACTGAAACATAGAAGAATAAACTGCATTAACTGCATCAAATGTACTGTTACACATGTGCAGTGTGTGGATGTGTTCATGCACGTACCAACAGGAGATTTTCCCATTAATCCAGGTGCAGCTAGCGGGGAGCAGGGGAGGATGAGAGGGGAGCAGGGGACGGAGTCCACGTCGCTCATGCTCTCATCTGCAGACGACGTCTCGGACAGGCGGGATAACAGCGGAGGCGCCCGGCTTCCCGAGATGGTCCGAGTTCGAGGAGAACCGCAGACCTCCTCACAGCCTCTCAGCACCGTCTGGGCCGACTTCTGAAGCAAAACAAGATCAGTCTTTCTTTAGGAAACAGAAACAGCAGGAGGAAGAATGAGCAGAGTTCACTAAAGATGATAAAAAAGCATTCTTGCTAGTGCTTATACTGCAACTGAGCCAGGGAGTGAGTTTTTTTCTTGTAAGAGAGTGATTCTATATTAGTAAGAAGTATTTAATAATGCAGCACACTTTTCACACTTGCAGGATGGAGCCATTACTCCTTCTTTTCTCTCTGCTCTTTTTGGTTGCATTTTCAGTTACTTTCTGATCATAAACTAATAGTCTTGCAGGAAATTAGAGTCATAATTAAGCCTAAATATTAATTATTAACAATGTGAAATGCAATAAATCTTACTTATATTTTTTTATCAGTTATTATATTTATTTTATGAACTATTTTGTGGACTATTTTCATTCTGAATTCCACTTTTTCATCATTAACATGTTCTAAATTACAAGCAGTTTGTTGGTGCAGTCCAGCTGGGACTTCTCTGCAGGGGAAAGGTCAAAAGGCGTCAGGCTCATACTCTTGCAGATCTTGTTGCACAGGTGGGAGTGGAAGAACAGCGCCATGCCGCGCACACCTGGAACACAGGAGGGCGCTTTGAAACAACATCAAGATGGTAATGTTGGAAAATTTAACAATAACACTTCATGTTATGGGTCCATCATGTTATGTGCTATCTAAAAATCAGTTTGTCAGTGTCAAAGAGAACTGTACCTAGATTTCCATCTCCAAAGTCAGTCCCCTGCTCCGTGTGGATCTGAGGGTCGGTGTAAAGATCTCCGACTCCTTGGATGTCCACCACAATCAGCTGGTGGCCCGATCGCTCAAAACTGAAGTGACTGAAAGCCTGATGCATACAAAAGCAATGTGTTATTGAATTTTCATAAGCTGAAAATGTATAAACACTGAAGGTAAAAGGTAAAGTCGCTCACCTGTGGAGTGAGTCGGATGTTGTCGTCCCTAACGAAGCCGGAGTTGGAGTTGTATTTGATGTACTTGCCCTCGATGTAATGCTCCAGGTGGAAGAGAGGTTTGCCTGGTCTCTCTATCATCTCTATCACACACATCTGCATGATGTCCACCTGAAGGTAGCAAAGAAAAAAAAAAAGAGGTCAACAGTCTGTAAAACAAACCCTTTGATGCCTGAATGAAGGCAAAACTGAACTCTGAAGCTGCTAAATTAAAAACATGATTGTCAAATGAATCAAAAATGCAAATAATCACCAGTCAAATTCTAATATTCAAATATTTTCCATTCGGTCTGAGTGCCTTCTTGTGATTATCACTCATTTTGTCAATATTGTCCTGTGACATTCACGGACAGTTTGCACATCAGTGGACTGTAAATATTCCTCTGTTACCTGTTTGGGGGGGCGGTGGCGGTTGTACTCTTCCCCCCAGAGTTTGGCCTCCATTTGCAGCCTGACGTCCTCAAAGTAAACACTTCTATCAACCGTTTCCATGTAACTCTTGGCCACGTAGTTACACGCCGACTTCCAGTTGCTGCTGAGTGAGAAATTCGACAACTTCTTCCTGGAGGGATTAAGGAAGGAAATAAGAATTACATAAGATAGTAATGAGCAGAACTTTAATTATATTTACATTTTTTCACCCACAGATATAAAAAAAGTTAATTATTTACAAAATAAAGCTATTATAATTGAAGCATCAACTGGAACTGATGTCAGATTTCCTCAAAGTGACTCTGACTCACAATCCAACAGGAAGAACGCTTGAGATGTAGAGATTTTCTTTCGAAGGACCTGACTTGTTCAGGCTTGTCGTGTTTGGGCGATTTATGTTCATGCTCAGGGTTTTGTCACTGTTTCTTTTCTTTTTTCTTTCTTTTTTTAATCTGTGGGATCCTGCAAACAGCTGAGGTTTGGGTTGATGGATGCCTCTCTTTTACATTTCCCACATAACTCAGGATTAAACATTGACAATCAAACTATTGTCCCTTTGCTCTTTCATTCTGCGATGCCATGCAGAGGCTAAAAAACATGACAGAGCAGCGATAAAACGACTTGTTAATTCTCTTTTAACCAAGATTGTAAACATCCAGGAAACTGTATTTACAGACTGAAGCCTCGATGGCATCATGGGAGACTTTTTTGATTCGGTCCAGTGTGATATTCTTAGCAGCATCTCTGGCTCTGAAACTACTGAGCAGCTATCCTCCAGAGTCGGAGCGAGCAATGTGAGGAATGTGGACCTGCATTTCTTATGGACTTAAGTATAAGAAAGAGAGCCATGCCCTCTGCTTTGTTTAAACTGAGACCATAAAGGCCTCGGTTACTAGAGCTTGAGGGCAATAACCGCTGGATGACAACCAGTGAATGTACAGAAATATTACTACGTACGTCCTGAAGCATTCCCTCATGGCTCCTTTCCCAAACGGCTGTGAGAAACCAAGCAGGGGGGAAAAATTAGTCTGGAGAAAAGAAATGGCAGCTCCTCCTCTTTTTTATTTGGCAAAAATAGTCTTTTTCTAGAAAGCCGTGATACCTGGGCAGCCATCTTGATGTACACCTGGTCTTGAGCCCATTCTCCTGTGATGGCATTGTACCTGCAAAGAGGGACAGTTAATAGAGTTAAAGTAATGAAAAAAGTGCATGGTTTGGACAATTTGTTAAGAATGAAATTCCAATTCAAGAAACTTCAAGGCACCTAAACCATCATCACATCTACACTGTTACTATTAATGCAACTGCGAAAAAAATACGACATTTGCTTGTTTCAGCTTCCTAAATGTGAAATTTTGCTGCTTTTTATTGTTTGAATCTTTGGGTTTTGGATTGTTGACAGACACAAAAAAGTAAACTGCAGAGCTCAGCTTGGATTCTTTAAAACTGTGATGTCAAGTTTTCATTGTGTTTGGACTTTTTACAGACTTAAGTTTAGCTGAAAACAATAAAAATCAAGAGATAAATCACTAATCATATCAATCTGTGGTTGCAGTCTGAGCTCCATTAATATTTCTGAAACCATCTTCACTGCATCTCAGTGTCACACAGTATCTTCTTTTAAGCAGAGCAGCTGTGAGACAGCGGGTATTTTTAACGTCACAGAGTTGATCATATGACCCTGCACTGTGGGAAGAAAATGGCACTCGTTTTCGTCATCCGCTCGTTACGTTACAAATAATTTAAGCTGGTCGGTTTACAGAGCTGAGCCTTCAGCGACTAAAAGTCTCGATCGCGATAGCCAAGTTACTCTTTGTCCTCTGTGAGAGGACTCGTCTGTCAACAGCCCATTATAAAGTCTTATCATGGAGGCACAAAGAGAATCCAGTTTCCTCTCTTCAGAAAAACTACATGGCGAGAAGAATGAACGAAAAAAAAAGGCCACTTTGTTTTCTTTTTATGACTTAAGGCTATTTAGACTTTAAGTGAAGGCAATTTATGTAATCAGGGTTGAACTTACACAATCATTAAGGTGATAAAAATATGTATGTGTACACTCTGTGTGTCTGGGTCAGTGTGTCTGTCCGACTTGGCAGGATGTGACTCCCGAGTTAATGAACACTGCAGGAGCTGTCGGCGCAGCTGCAAGTCGTCACATCTGAAACCTGAGTGACTTCAAACTCCAAACACAGTATTAAGCTCTTCCTTCTCCACAGTGCCGTAGATTTGGTGTCCAAAATCTAACCGTCACTCCTTTCTGCCTACTGGCTGTTTCAGCCTGGGAACAGAGTGTACTGGGGCTTTCATTCCACCAAGTTCATGCTACAGGGGGGTTCAAGTGAGGGAAGTGAGGAGTAAGGTTACATGTGGGTAAAATTAGCAAATGAAAAGCGAACACGTGGGCAGATCCAAGCTCCTGACAATCCTTTCTCTCTCTCTCTGTAGTCCCAGCCCTGTACGTTATGTAACAGACCTAACACACACACACACACACACGGATATACACATATATACACACACACAGGCCAATGAATTCATGTCCCTCCCGCATTTTTTTTCCTCACATCCATTCACTTGTGTTAATGTATCGCTGCCCACGTCTGAGAACTCCGCAAGGGCGGTGGGAATGTTTACGAAGCCGCCATGTTGGCCTCAGTATCTGGGTGAACATTCAAGCGTCCCACCTACAGTACCAGATAAAAATAAGTGACTCATTAAGCCAAAAGGACATCTGTGCTCGATGTGCCCGGTGAGATGGCAGTAATGTTTGTCAACAGTTAAGATTAGCAACACTGACCGAGATTATGAGCCAACTGTAACACTTCGTTCAACACTGACGCCGGCGGATACCAATACAGGAATCCGTCAGCGTCGACTTATACTAATATATGTTGCATCTTAATACTGTAAATCTAGTCTTATCAGTATTTTATGTTGAAACTGGACAGAGGATTAGTATGTGTAAAGTGAAAGTAGTCAGAGCGGGTTCATTATTAATGATGTATTCATACCTGTAACGAATGCAGGGTTCGGTTTTGACTTCCTCCAGGTGAAACTGGGCCCAGGGGTCCGGCATGGCTTTGGCCTTTTCGATGGCATTTTTCCATGCATTCTGTCACGGTAAACAAACATGACTTATTAGCTGGCATGATTTGTTGTGAGGCAAAATTTTAAAAAAGTTAGGTTAGCTGGGAGGAAGAGAAGCTTTGAAATGAAGAAAATGTAAAGAAATGAATGCGGACAATAAAAGATCGTTCCAATCCTTTATTTTCTACACAACACAGGATCTTTTTTCTTCTAATTGGCTGTATTGTGCTCTCAAATTGAGTAAAATAAATTTATATTAAATTAAATCATAATACTGGTTCCCTCTATTCTTGAGAATTTTTTCATGTGACCTGCTTTTTGCTAAGAAACCCTACAATGCAGATCACTTATCAACACGGACACACCAGTGTAAACCAGAGTCTACTCTAATGACAGTGTGCAAATAAGGAAGAAATTCAAGTTAAAAGCACGACACACAGGAAGGAAATCACACATTCATTAAACTGACAAGCCTCACGCCAAACATACTGATTCAGCCAAGCTCTCCTTCTCTGTAATAACTTAGGATAAGTTGCTTAACATGTCTGCTGTTGTTCCATTTAAAAACATAACTTTCTTAGCAGGAACCATCAGTCAAGCGTTCCTGGTAATTCAAACCCAGAACCGTCCAGTGCTGTACAGCACGACGTCTTCCTCACAGGCATCCTGGACATGTTTATATTTAGAGCGAAGGATTTACATCAGAAATACGAAAGGTCGTATGTTGAACTGATATAGTAGCACGTCTGTTTGTGAGGAGGTGTGGACGACAGAACTTATGTAAGACCTCGTTCACCTGCAGCTTCTGCATGCTGTCAAAAACATTACAGCCGCTCAGAGAGCTAAATAATATACTTTAACTCAAATGTCTCTCCTGCATTTTTTTTTTTACATTTTCAGCAGCAGAATCTCTAACAAAAATCAGCTTTTTAAAACTAAAACAACGATATAAAAGACAAAGAACATTCTCCAGACACAGATAACATTTCTGGAGTATGTCAGAGCAGATGGATTAGATTTATTACAGTTGTAAAAGAAAAAATAAGATGCGCTGATTAGGACACACAAATCATCAGTCACGAATAGGGTCATGGGAAATGAGTATAGGAGTCTAAAAAAACAAAACAGTGAGGAAAAGAGGGCAGTAAATTACAAAGGGAGAGGAGGAAAAGAAAGGCGTAGATGGTCACTGGTGAAGAGGGAAAGAAAAAAGATATAATTTGATCTGTAACATACCCGTGCGTGCTCAGACAAAACCTTGTGCGACCGAGATTCTGCCTCTTTTTCTGTTTCATTCTATTTAGAAAGGTGAAGAAAATGGACAGCTTTTCATCAGCAAACGAAAGAAAACAAGACCAACATTAACATCAAGCATCTACGAATATTTTAAATAACCCACATTGCTTTGATACTTTACAAAAACAACATTAAGCTAAAAAAAAAATGAAAGGCTCTGATAAGGAACACTCTGCTTTGCATCAAGCTCTGTTGTGGCTGTGACAGCAATGAGAGACGTGTTTACATGCAACATAATACATGATGGGAAGACCACTATGTTACTTCCTGTTCTTTAGAGAGAGAACAGTAAAGAGGTAGCACGCCAACATTTTATTTCAATAAACGGACAAACACATTAATACAAGCTGCACACATCATGATACGTGTGTGCCAGCACGCACAGATCGTCTCTCCTTGTAGGGTAAAAAGCTGTTCTTACAGCAGATTGCAGAACTGTGACGATGCATGTGTGAAATACACTGTATGCAAAATGTTTTTGAGCATGACTACACACTCTTAAAAGTGCCTCATTTTAACATTTGCTTCCACTTTCCTCTACGCTGTCCATATACTGGTATGATTGTGCTCTCTCTCTCTGCATGATGCTGCCAGGTCAAACACTCACCTTGTACACAAAGTTGCTTTTAGGAAGCGAGTTTGAGAGCTGCCGGTTGTAAACCAGATTCTGCAGGTAGTGACAGATTTCTTTGGTAGAGTCGCTCAGGATGGGGCTGATGAAGTTTTCTTCATCGTCATCATCACTGGCGTTGGCGTCACTGAGTGAAGAGGCTCGCTGGTTGGGGGCACGGCGTTGGACAGGGGGTCTCTTGGCGCTGCCCTCCTCTTCCTCCATGGTGAACATCAGGTCGTCCTCCATGATGTTTGCTGCTGTGTTGACCAGACAGGAGACAGGAGTGTGAGAGGACTGAGAGAGCAGCCAAAAGTGCAGTGAGTGGAAAGTTGAGCATGCATGCAGACAATTTAAGGTTAATCTGAGGCAGCCATGTCAGTACATGCACACAACGACCCTGCATCATGGCTGCACAAGTCTGCATCTCGTACCTGTCTGTGTTATTTAAAAATGGCTGCAGCATGATGTCTAATTAACGCGCACAAAAGGTCAATTAAATTAAATACATATATAATGTGGATTTCAGCAACAAAAGGTAAACATCAGCATGCAAAGACAATTTTGCTGATTACATTTATGATATTAAGCAACTGCAACATTAAACACCAAACAGTTCCAGTTTCATTAAAGCAATTGTGTTTGCAGATTTTAAATTTAAAATCTAACTGATATAGCTAAAGGTAATGCTAACCCACGCGCAAAAAGTACAATGTGCTCCCATAGAAATTGCTTAACTTTAATATATATCACAGCAGTCTGCAGCAGGAACCACCTAAGATTATTAGCTCTTATTGATCTATGTTCACTTCCTGTAAAATGCACCTATTAAATAAAAACAACTAACCTTATAGCCACAGGTACGGAAAAAACTTAAACCACGTTAGCTTGACAGTCTGCACCCGCCACCTCCGTCTTCTCCGTCTTCTCTCTGCTGAAGCTGGGAGTTAAAAAAGGTTGGAGTTGCTGCTCCGCTCCTCTCAAACCAGAATGGGTGGGTCGGTCTTGGTGCTCCTATGTATCCTGAAGGGCCGGCGACGTGCCTGGCAGCGGGATGTTGTTCTTGTTACCGTCCACCACAGAGACGCGAACTATCGGCACGTACTGCACTGTTCTCTGACAGCCACGCCCCCTTTACCGTGCTGCATTCAATACTT
>JAQMCX010000033.1:3762549-3774134 GCA_029814765.1 Acanthurus leucopareius
AATTTCGATTAATTAATTACAGACCCTATAATTAACGCGATTAAAAATTTTAATCGAGTCCCACCACTAATATAAATCTTCTACAAAAAACTTTGACAATAAAACAGTCTTTGACAAATGACAGTGTTTCAATAAATTTATTGAATAAAATTCACAAAAGCTAAATTTTTAATAAAATTAGTAACTTTATAAAGATGTTCACATTTCAACGAGACTCCTGTTGTATTTTTCACGTGTTCGTTTTCCTTCATTCTCTTCTAAATTAGTCCGTCTACATTTTTTATCATCAGTCCAAGTGATTAGATGAGATCATCATCGGAAGTATCAGGTTTCACTGGGTCTTGAGTTTTTCCTGCAAATACTGAGAAGCTACAAATTGCACTTTCTGGATGGCCAGCTGGGTATCTTCAGGGGATATCCCAAGATGCCATACAGCCCGTATAGAGTTTCCAACATGGGGGTACATTAAAACTTGTATCCCGTGTCCCAGTGCAGCCTCCTCTCCCTCGCCGACCCGACCCATGCGATCACAGAACTCAGAGGGACTTAAACCTGCGTCCTGTAGACGGAAACGTAGGATGTTTGTCTGCACGCCAGCCATGTCAACAGCGAAAAAATGAGGGTCAAAGTCGAGCAGAGCTGGAGGGGGGAAGATGAAGAGACAAGAAGTTAGGAGTATGCCAACATTTACAGCCAGTTAATAATTTAACTTTTGTAAACAAATGCCAGCTACTTACCTTGAGCAAAGGTTTTTGCATTGCGGTGATCCTCCTCCAGTCTTCCTATCATCTCCTGTAAAGACAGTTTTCCAGCTGCAGCCAGTATCCCAGCCTGCCGCATCCCTCCGCCGAGAGCTTTACGGCACCGCCGTGCACGAGATATGAAGTCTTTGGGTCCGGCTAGCATGGTTCCCACAGGGGCACCCAAACCCTGTTAAAACACCATAATATGACTTCAAGAAGATTTATTTTGTTTGTTTTTGCTTCTAACTCTGCTGAGTTTAATATTCTGGTCCATTTTGTGTGAGTGTGTTTGTGTTTTTCAGTCCCACCTTTGAGAGACACACACTGACAGTGTGTGTGTGTTGCAGTATGGTGGATGGAGAAACTCCCAGGGCCACAGCAGCATTCATCACCCTCGCTCCGTCCATGTGAACCGACAGACCGTATCTGTCTGCTAAAGCACGGACCTTTGAGATGGAAACAAACCATCCAGAGATGATAAAAAACCTGTGAGAGCTGCTGGATTCTTCATGCTGTTGTTCACGTGCTGATATATTAAAGTTTACATTTACACACACACACGCACCTCCTGCAGGAAGGTCAGAGGTAGCACACGTCCTCCCTGGATGTTGTGCGTGTTTTCCACACACATGAGGCGTGAGCGGGGGTAATGAGGGTCGGGATAACCGTGTCGGATCTTTGATTCCAGCTCCTCCAAGTCAAATGTTCCGTCAGCGAGGGTCCTCACAGTGGTGGCGTGGACACCAGCCAGCTGTGTAAACACACAGTTACACATCAAATGCGCTGCAGATGGTGAGGAAAGAGGTGCGAGGGCGCAGGTGCTGCACTTACCTGTGCGCTCCCTCCTTGCTCATACACGTGCACATGAGACAGATCGCCAACAATCATCTCGTCGCCCCGCTCCCTGCAGTGCACCATCACTGCAAGATGAAATGTGCGCACATCTGTGAGCATTCAGACCTCATAAAAATGGAATTATAGACTCTTCCAGTAAATGCTCAGCTCACCTGCGATGAGATTACTCATTGTTCCAGAGGGGACAAACAGTGCGGCCTCCATCTGAAACATGTCAGCTGCAATCCTCTGTAACTCTGCAGAAATCAGACAAATAATGAAAGTTTTAGGGAGCATTTAGTGAGTATGGAGGGATGCAAGCAGTCACATTTCTCTCTGGCGTTCAGATCATGAAGTGGAGGCTTCCATCAAGTGTGTCATACAGCTTATAGAGCCAATTGTAATTTTGGGTTCTGTAAATAAGATTCATTGACTAATCTGATTAATTTTAGGCTGCTGCATCACTGACATACCTATGGAGGCAACAAAGGCTGGTAAATGTACCATTTTATATGTCAATATCATGATATGGGACTACATATCATCTTAAATTTTGATATAGTTGTATTGTATAATGCATGTCTTGTCTCCTGCGAGATTTAAAGACTACATTACGGTAAATTTCCTGCACTTACCAGCCTGTTTACATTTTGAATCGCATCTATTCTAGTGATTAAATCAAAGTATTCAGCAATTTCTTTATAACTACAATAGATATAAAACAGTTCCTCGATAACTCTGAGTCAGAAGTTATACAATTAAAGCGACTATAATAAAAGTTAGTGAATGATTTGATCCCCATGTGTCAGCATCACTACAGTAACACAGCATCTCACGTTTCGGCTTTTACCGTTTACCGTCGGGTCCTCTGCCATCACGTCATCCCCGACCTCGGCCTCCGCCATGGCTTGCCGCATCGCCGGTCCGGGCTTGGTCACCGTGTCGCTGCGGAGGTCCACCACCCGGGCATGGGCCGCTCCGCCCGGCCCTGGATACTTGGGTTTCCCGGTGTTGTAGTAGCCTCGCGCGGGGCTCCGTCCAAGCACGGCGGCCGCTGCATCTCGTGCACCGATCGGTGATCTTGAAGCGTAAACACCGTGATTCAGAAGTTTGAGCAAAACACGGTTTGTAAATGTTTTCAATGACATGATGTTGCGTTTTATTCCATGTTCAATGGCGGTGTTTTTGTGCTGAACTTTGCACAGGTAAACGGTAATCGATAATTATTGACTGCGAGGGAAATTAATGGATGACCTATCGGTTTATAATCCTGCACAGAGCAGCGAGAACCTCTAGGTGGCGCCATAATCCAAACAAATCTATCTTTACCACAGCAAATTAAGAATTAAAATGCCCTGTAGTCCCATTATTAAAGAGCTGCGGCCTAATTATTCCATCCATTCATCCACACATCCATCATTGATTATTAAGATTAACAATTATTTTAATTACGGATGAATATTAAAAATATTTTCTAAATCAATGAAATGTCATTTATTCTACACAACACCAGAGAACAATAAAAAAAACTCCCATCACTGTGGCCTGTGACAATATGATGTGTTCAAATGTCTTGTTATGTGCAGCCAAACAGTCCAAAAGCCACAAATATTTATCTTACTAAAACTGAGAGGGAAAAACAGAATATCTCAGCATATTTAGTTTGTTTATTTCAGGCATTTGTTTACTTAAATTGCACAGAAAATGACTCCCATAAAAATATAAATCCTTTCATGTGTTTTTTCTTATTAGTGTTCAATACTAAACATGTCCACATAAAAACGGATCATCTTGCCTCTGAGAATTTCCTCCGTTCCTTAAATTATTCTCAGACATAATCCTTTAATTTTCTACAGTTATTCATTTAGAATATTCAGCATTTTATGTGGAGCAAATTGCAAGTTTTGACTCCCACATGTCTCGCATTAGTCCACCACAGCGTGTGAGGCATGCATGTGCGTAAATGTCCGTCCATCTGTGTGTGTGTGTGTGTGTGTGTGTACGTTTGTTCTCGTACCAAAGTGCATGATGTGTTCACACTATGTTGTGGTCACAAACGCTCTGAAATAACCGTGACACCCCCACATTCTCCAAGCGTCAGAGGCCTGCTTTTGGCTCGACCTTTATCCCTGCACTGAGCTGCAAAGCTTCACTACCTGAGTCCACTTATTTTACTTCACCGTGGACAGAGGAGATAGGGGGAGAAAGCACGCCCTCATAATCCCCAACACTTCACACACAGGGCACGATGAGGCCAAGGGAACTGTTTATATGCAACCCTGCCCTCTATTTTTATCAGCAATAAAGGCTGAGTTCCCTCATATCTCTGGCTCTCGGTCAATATTTGGAGGTGAAGCCTTGTGGGAGTTTATCTACTGTGGACTGAGATAAGTCCACGAGGGAGGTTCGCCCATTTCAAAACAACTCTCTCCTCCATGTGACGCCTTCACTTTCTGACCCACAAGTGGCACAAATGCACTCACATCACGCGCAAACCCCCTCGAACACACACATATACACTCACACATTTGCAGACATTTTCCACTGGCTTACATGCGTACTCATGCTGTCTTGTCAGATTTTAATCACCCGTTAAAAGTCCCAGTGAGTGTTATCAGGACCACACCGTAGTGTAGTTAAAGTTGATACTGCCAGTAACAGAGCCAGGTTTTATGAGCCATAACAAGTCATCATTAAAAGTCATTAGCAAACATAAGCGTCGTAAAAAGGCCGCAGTCGGTCTCGAGAGCCCTACAACAGCCGTGAACGGAGGGAGATAAAGATGCATATGAAAGCAGCACGATGGATAACTGCGATAAGATGGAGAAAGAGGGAGATGGAGTTTTTCCGGGATCGCTGCTGGCACTGCGCTCTGTAAACTCACACTTCTGTCTGCCTCTGCCTGTGTGTGTGCGTGTGTGTGTGTGTGTGTGTGTGTGTGTGTTTCTCTCAAATGCCTCCCAGCATTCCTTGCCTGTGCGTAGAGGGGAGAGTGGTGTTTTGGAGAAAATATTGAATTAGAGAAAAAGAGGCAGAGAGGGAGAAATGAAGGAGAGGGAGAAATATTGACTTCTTCTGGGAAGGAGCGAGACGGCAACGCCTTTCCAATAACCATAAACCCACTGGGCTGAAAATAGACGGGGCCGAATGAATAAACGAATGTGTTCATCCCACATGAGCTCTTCTCTTTTACAGACGGAGGAGGAGTGGAGGTGACCCCCCCCCCCTCCTCCCTCCCTCTCTCTCTTTCTCTCTCTCTCTCTCTCTCTTTCTCTCTCTCTCTCTCTCCTCTTTCACTGAGCCCATCATTTCTTCACCATGACGAGAGATATTAACCGGAACAAAACAGGTGTTTATGGGAAGCCTTCCCTTAAATGAGGTTTCTCATACGCACACACACAAAGATGCACACACACACACACACCGACTCACTGACACACACACACACACACACACACACACACACACACACTTCCCTGTGCAGTGTAAAGGTGTCGACATCCTGCGAAACAAGAACATCTGTTTCACATTTCACACACTACACCCCCCCTCACACGCACACACACACACCACCACCACCACTTCATATGTCATGGGCCATGTGGACATGCTATACTTCACACACACACACACATACACACACACACACATACACACACACACACACACATGGACATAGGCTTGATGGTGTGAATTCTTTCTTTTCCCTTTTTTTTCAAAGCCTAGTGAGAGTCGTCTTCTCTACGTGTTTTAAGTTTTTGAAAGTTAAGTCTTTAGTTTTCTTGCATTATTTTCTTCATGCATGTAGAAACATCACATATTTATACACACGTATGATGCATTTACATGTACATGCATATGTGGATGACTAAACATCACGGCAACATTTGATTGCTAATCATCTAATATCTAAAACCTGGATATTATTATGATGCTGCAACAGTCTCCACTCTATGTAAAGGCTTTTCAAAGGATTTAGGTTGCAGGTCATTGTGTGTGTGTGAAGTTTAGTGGGATTAAGCACCGATGTGTGTGTGTGTGTGTGTGTGTGTGTGTGTGTGTGTGTGTGATACGACCTGACTCACAGACGCTCCAGTTCAAAAGTGTTTGATTGGGGTCAGAGCTTTGCCAAATTCTCCCACACCAACCACGGAAAAACCATTTCTTCATGGACTCACTCTTGTACAATGTGGGCACTGCCGTGTTGAAACAGGAAAATGCCTTTTCCAAACTGTTGCCACAAAGTTGTAAACACGCTGTTGTTGTGTTGTTTTGGTTGTACTTCCAGAGTTTTGAGATATTCTTCTGTCTCCACCTCATTTTTTGTGAGAGCAGATTGGAATTTTGTTTGTGGTCCTCTGAGAACTGAGAAATAATATTTGAACAAACTGCATCGCTTGTTTCCACAGAATTTCACTGTGAACATTTTTCACTGGAAACGCCTTCAATCATATAAATAGATCCAATGAAAACTCTTGACAGTGAAATCTGTGGATTGTAGTAACCAAAAAATCTGCTTCTGGAAAGACACAAAAATTGCTTTGAGTGCTCGAAAAAAATTCTAATATCTCATATTACTGATCTGCATGTTTTGATTCTACTTGCGGTGAAAAGAATAGTTAACTTTTTTTTCTGTAATTTGGGTGAACTGCCCCTTTAAGCATTGTGGCTAAGATAGTTGTTGTGTGACAGAATGAGGCAGGGTTAACCAGACCATCAAGATTACCCGCCGTAGTAATCAACTGCAACCACTATCGCCTGTGTGTACTCATCCACTTCATCCTTCATTCATCCACTCACTGACTTCTCCTCTCAGTCTTTTCTCTCATTTTTTCGTTCATTCAGCTGTAATTACAGACCGTGACCAGCCGGCACAATTTCACTTCCGAGAACAGTTGCATCTCTCTCATTTATTTATTTTTTTTTCCACCTTCTTTCTGCTTCATTCATCTAACCAGACCTTCAGTTCAACCCCCGCGGCGATCCTGTCACCCTCCTGACCCTCTTTGCATTCCTCTTCGTCCTCTTCTTCATCCTCCTTTCCCACATTGCCCACTCCTCTCCCTCTCTCTCTCTCTCCTTCTCTCTCTCTCTCTCTCTCTCTCTCTGGGAAGTCATGTGACTTCTCTGAAGCTGAGCCCTATAAACCAGCAGTACTTGGGGGGCTCAGTGTCTATACAGCTCTCTGATTGGCTCTCGCATTCAGATGCTGCTTCACTGCTGGGTGCACACACACACACACACACACACAGAAAGCAGACCCCCTGTTTTCTTCTTTCAGGAACAAATGTGATCCATTCACATTAAAAAAACAGAGAGACGTGGTGTGTTTGTGTGTCTAAGTGCAACATTTTGCATGGAAAGAGGGTGTTTAGACACAGTGATAATTACTCCTTAATGAGCAGGCTGTTCTCACAAGGGGAAAACACTTGCACAGCCATACACACTAAGCCTGAGAAGTGCCATTTGTTTTGCATTGTTGCTTTGTTTCTGTGTGTGCTGTGACAGATCAATGGCTTGACAGGATTCAGAGCAGAGGGCTCAGCATTTAGATTTTCCTTTAATCCAATTGGATCCTTGTTGAGACGAAACACAGCAGCCTGTCAGTTTCAAAAAAAAAAAAAAAAAAGGTCCACAATTCAAATATCCAGTTTGGATTGAAGGTTTCTGTTGTTTTTAATTTGTAGTGAAATCCTTGTAAAAACCAAGTGTATAATTTTAAACAAACCCCAGAAAGCTGTTTTGGTCTCAAACTCCTGAGAAACTTTGTTTTGAAGAATCCCAGGTTTTTTAATCTGATGCTGATATTACAGCTCATACCATCTGTGAGGCCTCAGAAGGGCGAAGTTCAGCCAATGATTGTACCAATTGAGGAAACCAATGATGGAAAATTATTGATAAAGATTCACCTGAAGTAACAAAACCTGTTTGATGATAAGATGGTTATCGTCTGCGTGTTATGTGACTGACCGACGGCCAGAGAGCGACACCCTCCCACACACTTTTCCAACCACCGTCAATTATTGCACTCAGTAGTAATGTTGACTTAGATTCATAGTGTTTTGTGTGTGTGTGTGTGTGTGCGTGCGTGTGTGCAGTTAGTTAAACAGAAGTGGGATTAACTACAGAAAAGCCCATAAAAGGAAAAATATTTACGTTTTATTATCATATTCCATCATTCTGGATGGAAATGTCTGTCAGCTAGTTTACCACCTCAGTTAAAACTGATACATCCAAGCACCTATTCAGTAATTTACCATTAAATTATGTGCACGGATTCATTGTCACCAGAGGATGAATCACGATAAATATGTTGATACAATTACTTTTCCCTCTAGCGCCACCATAAGGTTAACGCTTTAGTTTTTTAGTTAAATATCTACCTTTTTAATGAATTGCCTTGATCTTTTGCACTGTACATTCATGATGTTCAGCTGATGCCTTCGATGACCCCTAACTTTTTTCACAGCGCCCCCAGCAGGTAGACGTTTTTGATTCAGGGTTAAATAAGTATAATAATGCTTTTTTCACTTCCAATCTGCTCCTTGTGCAGTTTATTTTACAGAAAAAAAAGGTTAGTAAGTGAAACTTAGGTAAAGATTTGTTGTTAGCTGTTGATTTTAAACTGCAGAATGAACTTTTGTTATCAGTCAGTAGTATAATTATCTTTTTTTTCCTATTTAATCCCTATTTTTCCTCGTGTCTTACTTATGCTTTTCCTTATTACTTAGTTTTTTTGCTTCTTTACATCATTTATCTACTTTTTTGTGTTTCTGTCTTTGCTTTTTTAGCTGATTTAAAAGATTAAAACCCCCTCAAAAATTAATCTTAGCTTATTACTTACAATAAGTACTTTAACTTTTGTCTCTTGAGCATCTTTTGCTGCTAATAATTGATAATTGTTAATGAAGTTAAATGATGAATACAGAGCTTTTAATTATAGTGGAGTAACTTTCTCATCTTAGCACTGCTGCCTTTTCCTGAAGGACTCGAGCATTTCTTCCATCACTGGAGGTAACTCATGGGCGTTGCCATTAACCATGACCAGAAAATCCCTTACTCACCACATATGTATGTGCATATGCCTGTGCTTGTGTGCACTTTGTGTGCGTCTGCTACAGTCTCAAGTTCAAATGCAGTCCTGTTTGCTGGCTGAGGGGACACAGTGACACCTGAGAGTGTTGGAGGGTTTGGTCCGAGTCCACAACTTTACAGTAAGCCATTTGGCATCCGAGCAACTCCGCCGCCGCCGCTGCTGCTGCTGCACTCAAACGGCTGTGAATAGAGAGCAAAAAAACAGCAAATTAAATTCCTCCCCTTGAGAAAAACAATGCCCCTGTGTCTACAACAACCTGTTTTGTGTCTTTCGGGTCATCCAAGGTTGTTTTCTTTGTTCTTACAGTCAGTGAGAGCGTGGACGCGCCCTTCCAGGCTGCCCAGGTGTTACGGGAAAAAACATCTCATGATGATTTAAGTGAAAATAAAGTTACAGTGGATACAATGTGTTTCAAATGCTGTAGGTGGTGGTGCTGGTGGTGGGGGGGGGGTTTAGTCAGCTTAGAAAAATATTGTGGTTTTAGTGTGTGTGTGTGTGTGTGTGTTTATGTGTGTGTTTGCATGTGTCACAATGAGCTGGTCAGAGAGTGCAGGTCAAGTCTTTGCAGGCTCATATATACCCGCACATGCACACATTTTTTCGAGTGCATTGAACTATCTGCATACCTCCCATATGGTTTTTATTGATCCATGTCCCTGTTATACCCCTCCTGCTCCCTCTCCTTTCGCTGTGTGTCTCTCTGTGCGCTGATGGTGAAGGAATGATGGAATGCTGGAGGGTAAATCTCTGGTTTCCTGGAAGCTGGTCTGGCTTTATCAGAAGCGGCTGTGACAATACTCGAGCTGATGGGCCAACCAAACGTCTTTACTATAAGCGCCGATCAGCCAACAAAAAGCCTTCCTGGAAGAAAATAATCAGCAAACCGGAGGCCCTTCCTGGAAGACCACTGTGGGTTTGCTCGTTGCAGGGCATATTCCTAACTCTTTAATACTCTTTCCACCTTTCTGCACTTGACAGAGTTGACATTGGCATCACCTCAAAAACGACATGCATTGAAAAAAAACATTGTAATAACACTTAGATTTCAAATCAGACGAATTTTATTCAACAGCTCAACTTGCCTCTTTGTTTTTGCATTAAAGCACAACTTTAAAAAACTATATGTGCAAAAAAAAAAAAAAACCCACTTTGGTATGAATGTTTTGATTGTTTGAAAATAAAATAACAGCAACCCTCAAACCGAGCTCAGTTGTTTGAGAGCCGGGTGTTGTGCTTGGCCTCGGACTCTGTTGACAACTGTTGAGCTGGACACAGCAAGTCATTACCCGAAAAAATGAATCATGGTGGAAAGACTTTCTAAGAGTGTGTGTGCGAGATTCGCAAGAGGAGAGAAGGATACAGGCAAAATATTCCAGCCCCACTAACCAGGCAACTATGGGGAACATAAAATGAGTCATAGTGAGCTGAGCTGGCTTATTTAGACAATGTGTGTGTGTGTGTGTGTGTGTGTGTGTGTGAGTAGAACTGGATTATTCTGGTTGGATTTTGGGAAGAAGGCTCACTCATTTCTGTTTGTCTCTCAAACTACGTCAGTTTTGTCCATAATTGCCCATTGCTCAGTCTTCCTCTCATGAACAAATAGTGTCACCCACCTACATTTAAGCACACACACACACACACACACACACACACACAGACAAGCGTACACACAGCAATTTTCAACACACATTTTTTCCTGTAAGTGTCATTGCAAAATAAGGAACCATGGCCCTGAGTTTTTTTTTAATCATTGTAATTACCTGTACTGAGGTAAGCTGTTAAAACAGTACACACATTGTCCTCATTTGTCACTTTGTCTGTGTGTGTGTCAGTGTGTGTAGTGTAATGTATTATTTATGTATCAATTGTATCTGACAAAACTGACAACAATTCAGTTTCACATCACCCACAGCTGCGTGTTTTTTAGCTTGAAAAAGACGCTTTCAGTGATATTTTTGCTTTTTTTTTAATTAAGTTCTCTGTAGATGGAGTCCCTTTATTTCTCTCTTTATCTCTCTATCTCACACACACACACACTCACACACACACACTCACACACACAAAGACACCTCACTCGCTCTTTCTCATACACACACTATCACCAGTCAAGCCGTAAAAAGTCAACTCAATTAAAGTGCCTCATTTCCTGGAAGCCGGCCTCAAGCAGAACAGTAGGTATGCAGGGAATGGGAACTCTGTGTGTGTGTGTGTGTGCAAAGTGTGTGTGCGCGTGTGTGTGTCTGTGAGGTATAAAGACATGAAGAAACTCACCTTCCGCCTAATTTTACCAACAGCAATCTACACACACACACTCTGCAAACCACAGACCATCATAAATCTCCTCCACGTGGACCCTTTCACCTATTTGACCTCACACACACACACACACACACTTTGACACACACACACACACACATACACACACACATACACGCTTGAGGACACCTCTTCACTCAGCCCCTCAGGCAGGATGTATAAAACCCTGCTGCATTCCTTTCCAGTTAAGTCCAGCCCAAAGTGAGCTTTCTACACAGTAACTGCTGTGTCAAAGTGTGTGTGTATGTGTGTGTGTGTGTGTCAAAGTGTGTGTGTGTGTGTGTGTGTGTGTGTGTGTGTGAGTGAGTGAGTGAATGGATGCTGACTCGTGTTGTAAAGCTCGTTGGGTGCAGGTTAGCTTAGCACCGTCTGTTTACCGTTCAAGAGTGACACTCATGTGGACTGATACAGGAAGTCAGTGTGTACATAAAGAAATAAAAACAGATCATTATACTGTGTGTGTGTGTGAGTGTGTGTGTGAGTGTGTGTGTGTGTGTGTGTGTGTGTGTGTGTGTGTGTGTGTGTGTGTGAGTGTTTCAACACAGAGGTTACATTGCAATATTTTGGGAGGAAAATATCCCTGACATTTATTATTC
>JAQMCX010000033.1:3774234-3814674 GCA_029814765.1 Acanthurus leucopareius
CCCCCCCCCCCCCCCCCCCCCCCCCCCCCCCCCCCCCCCCCCCCCCCCCCCCCCCCCCCCCCCCCCCCCGACAGAAATCCCTGTTGGAAGCGTCTCTCTGAAGCTTCACCTCCTTCACTGGCTCCCTCTCAACTTTTCCTCTCCTACAGGTCTGTGGTATTACCTCCAGGGGCAGGATCGGCCTTGCCTCACTCTAATTGGCTCCCCTAATTTCGGTTACCGCTCCGTACACCGGGACCTGGAGGCCCAGATCGCCATAGTAACGGAGAATGAGGAGCTGCAGAACCAGCTGCAGGAGGTCAACTACCCCCCCACCCCACCTCACCTCCTTTCCTTTCCTGTCCTTTCCTTTCCTTTACTTTTCTTTTTCCTTTAACCACAACCAGAAATGATGATGAATGAGTGTGCAGCTCCTCTCTGAGTAACACACACACACACCTGTGTTTCAAACCTCTCAGGAGCAGGAGATGTTGTACCGGCGGTCCACTGAGGTGTCCAGCTCCACGTTCGAGCAGCCGGACCGCCATGTGCAGCTGTGGGTGAAATTAGTCACACCCCTCATCAAGAACTTCTTCTGAGATGCCATAAGGTGATAACACACACACACACACACATATGTAGACACACACACAACACATGGTGTTAATTCTTGTTCTATTTATTTATTCTGCATTTTGGCGTCTCTACAGTGCAAACCACTTATAACCAGTGTCATTACATCACTTATAATTAAAAAAACAGTGAGTTGACAACTTGCTAATACAACCAAACATCAAGCAAGTTAATTAACATGAACATAACTTAGAAAACCAGCTGATACTAATTTTTCAGGCCATCTGCAAGAAATCCAGCGTCACCAACTGAAAGTCACTCAGATATTTGCTCTCATCTCTTTGCTTCTGTTGTTGGTTTCGCTCCACTTTTTCCATTTTGGCGTCGCTCTCGGCTACATTTCCCACCCCGTTCATGAAAACCAGAGCTCTTGTACTAATGGCCTCGACGCCATCTTTCCCTACTGCTCTGAACCCCCACTGCAGTCTGAGCAGGGTCAGCTAGCTGCAAGGCTAACAGCTAGCAGCTACTTTAGCAACAATTAAAGTCAACTGTCCACCAGGAAGCTCAGTAAATCACACAGAGTCGAGGCAGAAGCAGCCAGAGAGGCAAAACCAACATTTGTTCCCATAAAAAGTGAATCAGTGATAGTTGGTCTTGTATGATGTTTTGCTGCAACGTTTAGCAGGAAAGTGTACGAAAATACACCCAGTTTATCGCCATTTAAGTCAAAGAGAAGCAGCAAATATTCACATTTGAGAGGCTGAAAGCAGTAAATGTTTCTGTTTAAACTTCAATCTACAATCAAATACAAGTATATATATATATAAAACATAAAACAATTAAAAACAACTATGTGCTTAACTTCTCCAAGTTTTTTTATGATAAAACAATAAATGAAGGCCAAACTATTAAACTAAGAAGATGGTTTCTTTTACAGTTTCCTCATCTTAAAAATCAGATTTTGTTGAAGATTTTTTTGCTTAGTAGACAAAATATACCCCTTAACATTCTGCACAGAAACACACACACACACACTCACACACAGACACACACTCACACACAGTAAAACAGGCTGTGGCTTCTTAGAAATGCCTGCAGTCATTGTGGTGAGTCCTAAATCGCAGGTCCCCTCCTCGTCTTCCCAGCAGCCTCAATCACCAACATGAGAGCAGGGACAGCGTGTCGGCTGATTCACTCTGTCAAGAAGTGAGTCAGCGCCGTGTTATGGTGATGATTTGACGGTGTGGTCTGCAGCTCTGCCGTGAGTCCTGTCGGGGCTTGGCGAGGTGGAGTCACAGGGTTCATGGACCCTGAAACAGAGTCAACACTGAAGATTTCAGGTTGATTTTCAAAGGGAAGCTCAGTTTTTATCACTTTTTCTTGTGAAAATACAGATGTTTAAACTGCAGTGAGACAGTTAAGACTCATAAACACAAGGACTCATTCAGAGCTGAGTGTTTTTTTTCTGTTGCTTCTCACAGCAGGAAGTGTCAGAGGCTTTATGATGACTGTAAATGGGTGGTGTCTTATCTCTACCTGGACAGTCAAGGAAAGGAAAAAAAAAAATCTTGATTGATCTGCTGCCAGAAAGCTGTAAATAGGTTTTCTGTTAGCACTGCTATTATTCACAAATATGCAAGAAGGAAAAGGTGAGGCCTGAATGAATCACAGTCATGAGCTTGGAAACGAGGACTCGTAGGGCCTGTCGTTAAAAAATGATCAAAGAGTTGAAGAAACTCTCGTGTTACCTGTGTGATGATGCAAACAAGCTGACCCCGTAACCTCAGACCAAAGGCTGAATTTATCATATTTAGATAACACACAAACAAAGACTGACATACCCCCACTGATATGTATTTATACAACCCAGATCCCAAAGAAATAGGACACTGTGTGAATCATAGATAAAACAATGGGATCATTTTCTGATCCTCCACTAAACATAGTCAGTTGAAAACAGTTTAAAGTCATCAAGTTAAGTGTTTTACCTCATTAACTTAATTTTGTAAATATGTGCTTATTCTTAATTTGATGCTCAGGAACAGATTTTAAACAAATATCAGGACAGAAGCAACAAAAGATGAGGAAAAAAATGTTTGTCTGCCTGTTTGTCACATTAAACAGGGTCACTGTTAACAGGTGATGGTATCATTACCGGGTATGAAAGGAGCGTTGTTGAAAGGATTAGTCTGTCACCACTTTGTGAACGCATGAATGTATAAAGGATGTAACTTCAACGGTTCAGGAGAAGTTTGTAAAACCTGTCGGTGAAAAGTGAACGTGATATTTTGGATCAGATTTGCACTTAAACAGTCTGAAATCTTTCTATAACAACTTCTTAAGTGATTTTCTGATGAATTACATCATATAATAACACTGAACGGCTGCTGCTGTGAGATTCACTCGTCCAGAGGTTCCTTTACTTCCAAAGCAACAAGCAAAGAAACTTGGTGCCTCTCTGAGATCAAAACTTAACAAAAATACATCATTGTCAAGAGTAGATATCTAAATTTAAAAGATAATATGTACATTTAGTTTTTAATGTCTTATTTTTGTCAGCGACGCACAAACATCTGAGCTGAACAAACAGTTTAACATCTGAAAAGATAGAAAATGTTCTTCAAACCAGAAAATTGCTTCATGGCCACATTTGTTGCAAACAGATGCACTATTTAATACATACAATAGACTCTTTACTGTGTGTTTGTGATCTGTTTTTAAAGATTTACATCTTCAGTAGGGACCAGAGGGCTTAAGGCTGAAAGCCGCAGACGGGTCGGGAAGTCAGAGTATTGAGAAACATACTGACATTGTTGGTTTTGGTCTTTTTTTAAGTGATTCGCTAACAATAAGAAAAATGCAGAATAATGCCAGACTTATCCTCTGTGGATGGTTTCTATTGTGCTATAACCTTTAACATACTGTATCATTTCATGTCTAAATAAATGAGTTTTGCATGGGACAAAGAGAGGCAACAAATGGCGTGTCTATCGGGTGTTTGTCTGCAGCAGAGCGGCCTCTGTTTCTGCTCAGGCTCTTTAAAAAAAAACGCAGCTTAAAACAACTAAATGTGCTGCTCTCGTATTTCAGCCAGTTTAACAGACTGGCAATTAAAAATAGAAGTTTGACATTTAAGTTCCCCCTTTATTGTGTGTGTGTGTGAGTCATGTTTAATACAGCAGTGTTTTCTTCATTTTTCTACCTCATAAAACATGAATAGTTTAGAAAATAACCACGAATTCCCTGAATGTACCCGTGAGCAGCAGTTTCTTCGCTCCTGTTGTCTATCTGTCTGGCATTGTTATCCGTGCACTTTACCGCTTATCTCTCTTTGTTTTTTTCCTGACAGCGGAAAAAACACAACACGCCCTCTAACAATAGCTTTGCCAGTTAAAAGGATATAAAAAGTCCTTATCGGCAGAGCAACACATGTGGATTGTTAGATACTAGTGACAGCAGGTTGGAGCTTTTCCAAAACTCTTCTCGCCATCAGGTTGAACAGCAGGTTTGAACTATTCAGCTGATGTCAACACAGCAGCACCATGAGGCCTCATACAGGATGTTGTGAGGGACGTTTTTGCCCTCTAGTGGTCAACCTGGGAACAACCGATGTGGGATCGAACATTGAACTGATCCTCTGTGACACATCAACAGCTGTAGTTCATGTTTGGGCCTGAATTTATCTGCTAAAAGTAAAAGATAAAGAAAAATCCTGTGTTTCTACATGCAAACTTTAGAATAAAAGCTGCTGATCCTTTTTTATTTGAATTGAAATACTTTCAAACAGTCACACAGCTCCTAATATTAGATCCAGAAACAGAAGTGTCTGTTCTGATACAAATAAATGAGGAAAATATTATCAGTAATTATGATAAATAAACAGTATGAACAGTATAATTCAGAATAGAGTTGTTTTAGCCGTTTATGTGGACTTGATTTCAACATTTAATAGGATTTTATGCAGTTTTTTTTTGCATTTATCAGCAGCTGACATGACAAACACAAAGCTGTTGGCTGCAGCCACTTAATTTCTCAGGTTTACCTTCATTTCTGGGCAGCAGAATTGCTTTTTTCCTCCAGTTTGTTTTTCTTTGTTTCTACTTTCAGCCTTTCATTTCATACCTATTTATTTATTCTAAATATAGCAGATTGTTGTTTATGTCACATGTTTTTCTGCTACTTGAAATGTTGACGATTTCACATAAAATGATCCATTTTTCCATGAATAATAAGCCTGAATAAAAAACATAAGAATTTTTTTAAAAGGTTAAATAATAATAGAGCAGGTAGCGCAGGCTAGATCCTGCTCTCTGATTGGCTCTTCCTGCTATGAGAGTGCTTGTGATTCATGGCTGCTTTTGAGCTTTAAGCCACTTTGTAAATGTTTTCTTTATCACCTCCAGCAAAGAACATTTTTTTCTCCTCAGTTGTATCTTTAAAGGTTGACCAGAGAGTGATGTTTAACGTCATGTTGTGAAACTGCTTTGAAACGGAGATTAGAGGGAACTTTTGGACATTTTAGTGACATAAAACTTTTTTTTCCTGCTTTCTTGTCCTGCTAACATTTAGTTTGCTCTTCGCTGCCCTGCAATCATCATCATCATCATCATATCATCATAAATCTTGTAAAACTTTAAAAACCCAGAACATAATTTAACACCTGCTGCTGTTTTAAAGGAATTTACAGACTCACCTTCAGTCCACATCACAATAACAAAGATTTTTTATTTGTTCCCTGTGAATAATATGATATATAATTATAATTTCATCGTTCCGATTTTCTGTATTTTACTTTGTTGGTCTATTCTGACATTTGCTGCATGTTTAAGTGTTAAGAACAAACAGAGGATTTGTCTTTGTCATCCAGAGGTTTTTTCTTTTCCTCCTGAGCTTTTTTTCTTTTTAAAAAATTTAATACAAACGTAGCGTCTTTAAGGACAGAGGGTGTCGTGAAATGTACAGATTTGTTAAACCACTTGAGGCTAATATGTGATTTTTGACAAGTGGTTTTGTAAAATGCATGTAGATTTTTTTGCAAACTGTGACAGAAAACATTCTGAATGCAGTTTTATCTTAATCAGGTCAATTAATTTATTTCTCAATCCGGAGATAAGAACATAATGTGACATGTATCTTTATTTGCCTGATGATTATGCTCGTAAATGTTATATTAGATAGCGTGTTTGTCTTTATCAGTGTCATTTTTCAATTATTTTATATTTACACACTTAATTGAAAATCAAGCAAGGAGATATGTCACCTTTATTTACAAATCTTATTGGATTGAGAAAAAAAACTCCTCTTTTAAGAGCATTTTTTTTTTAATCCAGATTGACCAAAGAGTCTCTCAGGATTCTTATAATCTCATCAGAACAGTCAGGGATTTTAAATAACATTGAAAACACCAGCGACACATTAAGTTTCTGTCAAAAGCAGAGAACTGATTCACTTTTACCAGATGATGTAGAAACGTTCATGAAGTCTCCAGATAATTAAAGTTCCCTGTGTTTGTGTTTTCAGCAGGAGGACGGAGGCTTCGTCGTCTTGGTTCCTGAGGTTGGAGCTTCTCGGTGGAGGTCGGTCCTGCAGACGGGACAGTCGGACACACCGGAGCATCAACGGCATGCTGGGACTTTTTGGATTTACCTCGGCTTTAACCCTCATCAGTGTGTCCCAAGAAGTGACTCATATACACACACACACAGAAAAAGAAGATGTATGTGGTGCATTCAGGGTTAAATCCCCCTTTTTTATTCTCTACTGAAACTCCAGATCCGGTGGGTCACCTGCATCTCTGTTACCTTGTTAGATTATTTATATTTTACCACCTGACGTCATCACACTGTGGATTTCTGTATTTTTTTAGCATAAATAACTACAAATATTTAAACAAAACGACATTTGCTACAGTCCACACATCTCCACAGGTACATGTTGCATGCGTATGATAGCAATAGAGACTTTATCGGTGAGCATCCCTGCCTGATGTAATGAGGACTGTGACGGTAAACAGACGGGTGTGGTGAAGAATTACAATCCCTCGAGGAGCCTTAATAACAGTTATTAAGAGCTCTTAAGTGAGTTTACAGCTCTGCCCACAGCAGTAATCAAAGCTAACTGTACAGTGTCTTTGTGTTATTATCTTTGTAAATTAAAGGACAAAGTGGTGAGTTTTTTAAAATGATTTAAACGTCTGGCCCCTTTTTTTTTGTTTTGGTGTCCTTTTATTTTAAAAGTAAACGGACAGTGCAAATGTTTAGATGTCACCAAAGACGGAGGTTTTAGCTCCAAAAACATGCTGTCCTGAGCTTAGAAAGGCAGAAAAACACTGTTAGTGACTAGTTTTTAGATGCTTAAAATCCAGATAATTCTTGGAAGAGAACAACAAAAAAGCTAAAAGAGAGTGAATATTTGACTTAAAATAAATAGGAGGGAAAAGAACTGGATTCTAGATGATTAAATATGTTGCATTTCAACTGCTTGATATGTTAAGATGCACTAAACTTTAAAAAACTTTGAAGTGACACCATGCCGGTGTTCAGTTTTTTACTGCCCCCAAGTGGCCGAAACATCCCTTAAAGTAAAAAAGTAGGCAGGTAACTTAAAAGAGTTTTTAATCAGACATGTTTTAAGAGGAGACAAACTACTTGCAGCGTTTTAAAAAGAGAAGTCATTAAAACAACCTAACTGGGAAATAAACTGGTTGAAAAACACATAAGTTTTCTTAAACCTGCAGTAATGTATGTTGTGACAATCTAAGGGCAGTGAAAATCATGGTGACTGATCACCATCATGTGATTTAGAGCTCAGTATTCACTCTCTTTTAGCTCTGTGTTTTTGTCTCTGTCTTTAGTTCTGCCTCCTGTGAGTTTATAGACCTTTTTTATTTCATGAAACATTGATTTGATCTTTTTTCCACAGTGATAATTTGCTGAATACGTCGGCATTCCTCTGAAGTTGTAGTTCAAACTGTTCTCTGTTCAAGTAAGTATTTTCCTTGACACAAAATCTTTCTACTCTGCTTCATCACTAAAGCTTTTATCTGTGTACTAAAAAAACACGTTTAAATCTGATAACCTCACTATCGCTTCACTAAACATGAAATGATCTGAAAACATGACAGGAACAGGATATAACTGTGGGAAAAACGTTGAATGATCAAGTGTGACATACAAGAAACGGATTGATTTCCTGATAGAATGCACGGATGGTTTTACTAACACCGTGTCAAACATGATGATGCTTCAGTGCTTCAGTTGTTACTGAACCGTCACACAAGAAGAGAATTTAAGTGTCAGATGTTTTAGCTGCTACGCTTTAGTTTCCTGAAATGCCGAGAAAAACACGCTAGAGTTAACTGTTGAAAAGGTTTGATAAAATCACTGGACATTTTAAAAATTAGTTTCAGTGTTCATCTAAACACAATTAAAAAGGTTTAGATAATTGAGTGATTCTTATTAACCTTTCTAACAGTTTACAACCTTTAAGTTTCAGAAGACAAATCAACAGACAAAGCAGAGTTAAATACGGGTTTGCAAACGTTTAATGAGACAAAACAATAAATTACAAGAAACAGGGATAAATAAATATTTAGTTCTTTTGCATTGCCTTCATTTCATCAACAGTGCTTTGACAAAAGACCAACAGCAGTAAGAAAACAGGCTTAGAAAAAAAAAGCATTTCTATGGAAAATCAGACAAAACGATGAAGTCCAGCGTCCCAAACGAGATCAATCATTTGAGCCTCGACCAATCAAAACTACAGATCGGTTGTTTTTTTGGACTCTCCTCAAGTTTATGTGAATCACATGGTTGTACGATGTGATTCATTCATCAGCTGTACCACAGCAGACCAAACAGTGGGTCTGTGTGAAGTGGCTCTGAGGTGAATCAGACACTTTTCAACAGCAGATTTTTCAGTGGAGTGGGAGTCTGAACTAGAGGGCACGGCGTCAGCATGGTACTGCAGGAGTACAGTGTTCAAAAGGAGATGTTTGTAGATGAAAGAGAGCGCTATGAGTGAATCTTTTCATCTCTAGATGGGAGACGAGGCTTTCAACAGAAGATCAAACCTGTAGACAATGTGTTATTGGTGCTAGAGGTGACAAAGGAAGAGCTTGTTTATGAGCTACATCCTCTGCGGCAGGTCCAAGCAATCAGGTCCACATGCAGTCAGCTGCTCTGAGTCAAAGCTTGTGTCAAGATTTAGTCCTCTACAGTCCCTTCAGGGATGAGACCTTCTTCTTCCGAGCAGCCAGCATCTCATAGAACGGGTCTTTGCTGATAGCAGCTCTGCAGGTGGACGTTAAAGGAGGGTGAGATAACAAGACTTCCAGAAAATCATCATCATCATCATCACACTGAGTTTAAACGTGGCTCACTTGATGCTGTTGATCCACTCGTCCTTCTCCTCTGTGGTCGGGGCAGAGATTCTGTAGAAAGTGTGGTTTCCCTCGACGACGCGACCGTCTGCCTCCGTCTTGCAGGCCTTGATCACCTGATCTTTGTGGTGCGGGATGAAGAGCTCGAAGCAGTTCTGGTAAAAGAGCAGAGCAAACAAGATGAATCAGGAGATTCACATCAACAGGAAACGTCTGAGAAGTGGAAAAGAAGACACATTAGTTTCAGTTTAGTTATCGGAGAGAACGAGTAGATTTACTGTCAACAGAGACATTGAAAAAGCATCTAGAGTCAAATCTTTGAATAGTAGCTCTGATCTGCTAACACAGGAAAAAAGAATCACACTCAGTGTTTCTGGTAAAGTAACTGAAGAATATCGACCTTCAGTGGGTTCAGGATTAACGAAGGTCGTCACATTTAATAAAGAACAAAGGGGACATTTTAACTAAATAAACTAATGTATTTTACATAACTGTTACTTTTATTTTCATGTGAACTCCCTGGATTTATTTATGCCTCTTCTTCCATCCAGCTACTTTTTGTTCAATGGTAGTTTTGGAAAGTTTTGGATATAATTTTTGCAGTTTGTGTGTCTGTTTTTAATCCACATACTTTTTGTTATGTTCTAAAGTTTTGGAAATATTTATCAATCTTCCATTTCCATCCCTCTTTTCTGAAGTGACGCTAAGCTATAGACAGAACAACTGCAGAAATGAGTCAATTATATAACAGTATGTGGTTTACCGGTTTCTTGGAGTCATCGACTTCTCTGATACTCAGATTTTCCAGTGGAATAATTCCTCTGGGCTCCTTATCCTTGTAAACAGTAAAGAAAGAAAATAAATTACAACGAGGGCCATCTGAATACATATCAGTGGGTCTACATACAGTATTTAGCAAATTTCTATTTTTCACCAGCAAAGTCGAACAGGAAGTACTTACAGTCGTGTATTCAAAGTAGTAGAGGCAGTTATCTGTGAGAATAAACCAGCGTCTCTTCCACGTCTTGACTCGTCCACCTGTGGAGAGATTACAGGTGAGCTATGACGTCAGTGAGGACAGTTGTCGGACTTCATATGATGACAGCGACACTCTGCAGCACACTGACCAGCAGGTTAAATAGAGCCGACTGACTGCAAAGACGAAAGCTGAATTTGAAACATGTGCAGCAGTTAAAAACAGATGTGAAACAGCTATTTTTCACATCGAAGCTGAACAGCACACAGCGCAGCGTGAAATTAGATACTGAAATAAATTCTACTGAATCAGATATGTGGCGTGGAGGTGAAAGAACACAGCCAGCGGGAGTAAAATAGATACAGAGGTGGGGGCGGCAGCAAAAAGCAAAGCAGTGCATTTAAAGCTGGGGAGGGAGAGGGGGGTACGTACCTCCTGGAGTCAAAACCCATGAAACACAAACAAACAAGAAAAATGTCAACAAAAGAGGAAAATCACAGAAACACTTTGTTCTAAGTTTCAACACAAGTTTATCCCCATGTTTAACGAGCTATTACAGATGCAGTCCACTAGAGGGCACTCTAGCTTCCAGTGACTACCAACAGGATGGGTCGATCAGACTGAATAAATTAAACTGAGATCAACCATTTCACAGTGTGTGTGTGTGTGTGTAATCATACCGAGTTTCAGTAGCCATCCTTCTCTGTCAGGGTTGAAGAAGGTGTGTGTGAGGTCGTTCCCATCATCCTCTGGGATCTTAAAAGGTTCATTCTTGATGCTGTCGTACAGGTTCTACACAGACCAAATACAGGGATTAATACAAACTGTTTTGTGTTGCTTATTGTGAAACTTTGTGTTGTTTTTGTAAAATGAACATCTCCCACCCTGAGTAGCTCCTCTGGCAGGTCTCCTCCATCGTTGATGCCTCTGTTCATCGCTGTGAATCTCTGAACGGAGGGTTTGTCCTTCACGTTGGGGTTGTGTAGACTGGTGTTCAACATGATCACAGCGAACGACAGCACGTAACAAGTATCTGTAAAACACCAAAGTATGTGTGTAACTATTCATGACATTTTACATGTTTCTTCAGGAAAAAACTTGTGTTTTTTTTAATGATGTCAGTTTCAGTTATTTAAATTTTCTCTGATGTCTGTGACAGAGGGCGTGTATGCCAAGACAGGAATGTGCAACAACTGTGTTAGAAATTAAGATTTCAGCCTTGTTATTGAATCTGAATTTTTAGTATGTCCCTACAAACAGTATGTGTCCAGTAAAGAAGCTGTGAAAAGGCACCAGTGTCTCCTCCTCTTTTTTCATCTCTGTTTCCTTCACACACACACTCATGTATGTACCTGTGCATTGAAACACTCCGGGGTTGCAGCGGCAGTATCTCTGGGCGAACGCCTCCATCATGCGGTCGATCTTCTGAGCTTCGCCGGGCAGCCTGAAGCTCCACAGGAACTGCCTGAGAGCCTGAACCAGGTTCAGATCTGTGAACTCGTGTAACTCCAGGAAGGCGTGCAGAACCTCGATGTTGAAGTCATCTCTGCACGACACACACAATCCCACACGAACACGCACACCCACATGGGGGGGAGGAAACAGAACAAAGACAGGATCAAGAACTGATGCAGCTCTATTTAGCTCGCTGAGTTGGCTGGTGAAAAAGTTTGGTGATATCTGACGAATCAGAAAATCTAAATTGATGATCTTTAAGAACTACAGATGCACTAGAAGCTCATATACATTAAAATTCTGTAATAAAACATGGACACTCACTAAGATTGTCATTTTAAAAAGGGCTCTTTGGTTGTTTTGTGATTATTTCTGATCGGGAACAATCACAGTAGGAGAAACACAAGTGTAAATAATAAAAATGAGTCAGTTTCGTTTAATGGCTTCATTTTCTGAGTCCAGGTGTTGTTTGTGACCTGGAGTTGGAAGGAACATTGTTATTATCACTTACCGTTCCCCGAGGTAGTCGCCAATAGCTGTCTTATTAAGCCCCTCCCCCTTGTAGAGAAACTTGGCGATGTCCTCACTGGTGTTTTTCAGGAGGGAGCTGTCAATCAAGAAGCGAATCCCCTGAGGGAGAGAAACACAAATCAGTCTGAAATACAAAAACATTCAGCATAAACTTCTTAAAAACATCAGTAAGACAATAGATTTTGGCCTGTGAGATAAAAACAAGTTGGCAGTTTCATCACAATTTCACTCTGCAACCACAATTATTTGTTTTGAGTCAGTTTTAAGAACAAAATAAATTATCAGGCTGAACAATCTCATATTTGGGTTTTGCTCCCTTATTCTCTTTTATTATCATTTTAAACCGAATATATTTGGGTTTCGGGCTGCTGGTCGGAGAAAGATGAGACAAGAAAATAATAAACATTCTGATCCACCATTATATAACTCTTATCTGCAGCCCTGATCTTGTCCATGAAGGATGGAAGCGTCTAACGTTTATTTATTCTCACCTTCTTGGGGTCCATGTTGAATTTCTTTCGGCCCATGGCCATCTGTTTATTTCTCTGCATGCTTTTCCTACAAACAGATAAAACCCAACAGATGCTTGATTAATGTTTGCAAACACAATGTCAGTGTGATATATCACCACCGAACCCACCAATGATGAAAATGCTTGTTGATATTTGTTCTGATGAATGTTCAGTTATTTATTCAGCAAAAAATGCACAACATTTACTAGTTACAGCTCCTTATAAATGAGGATTATCATCTTTACTCTTTTTGTATCATTGTAAACTGGACATCTTTAAGTGTAAAGATTCATTCTCAACCTTTCTGGTTAAAAGCAGATCCCACAGCCTCTTTCATCTGAAGAAGATGAAGCCCTCAATACTGTTAAAACTCCCACAATAGCCAAGCAAGTGGGCTGCGTTTGTAGAATATTTACCACTGAATATTTTTAGGTTTTAAACTTTTGGTCAGAAAAGTAATCTGAAGACTTCACCTCTCTGGGAATATTTGTCACAATCTCATCATCATAAGATAAAATATTTAAGAAATAAAGCTATAATGTAAGCCGTCTTTAGTTTGAGTGGACTCTGTTCTTAGAGTCTGAGATTTTTCTAGTCATTTTGCTGTCTTTCCCCATGAATGCATTTCCATTTAAACAAAGGCTGAGTGGACCAGAGCTGCCCACGCACAGGTACAGACTCAGCTGCTGAGAGATACTTTACCTCTCTTCAGTCAGACCCAGGCTTTCAATCTCATTGGTCACCTCTGCTATCTCATCCTTCAGCCTCTGAGAACAGACAGAGAGAGAGAGAGAGGAGTGGAGAGAGTGATGAAACAACAACAGGTATTTACTGTAAATGTGATATTTGTGTGACGTCTGACCCTTCTGGAGATGCTTTGATCTATCTGACATGGTGCTGCGTTTCACACGGTCGCCTGTTCCAGCTAAATCTTGCTGACCAACACATCCAAACAAGCACCTCTTACTGAGGAGATGACCCAGAAAAAAACCCCCTAAAAGTGCAGACATGATTCAGGCTCTCTCAGACAGACTCATTCTTCCTCTCGGCAGGAGTTATGTGGAACAGCCGCCCTCTGCAGAAAATCCTCTCTGGGAGCAGTGGCACCTGTTCTGGGGTCAGAGCCGACCACTCTTCCCTTGCTTCCCTCTCCCATGTGCTGACCCAGATTTATCGGCCTGCTCCCCCCCCCCCTGCTTTGAGTCCCTCCTGGGTCACTTTGACTGTAACAAGGGTGGGGAGACGGGAATATGCAGGATCAAAGACTTTGACTGGCTTAGTGAAGCTGCTCAGAGGTTATGGGAGGAAGGAACAGAGGCGAGAAACAGATGGAGAAACACTGAGGCCAGCAGAAAAGATAATGAACTAAGATAATTATAGAAGAGGAAGGAGAAGCAGAGGAGGCCGGGGTCTCAGATTAGAGCTATAATCATCTACAGCTCCCTGTGTGTGTGTGTGCGTGTGTGTGTTTGTGTGTGTGTGGGGGGGGTGGAGTTTTAGTGAAAACCAGGTAAACACTGTAAATAACTTCACTTGTCTGAATTCCTTCATGTGCATTGCCATGGTTACAACCCCTTATAAATGAACAGTGTCCTCTGTCTCCATTACTGGAATATTTAATGGCTCATTACCCATCAGCCTCCAGGGCAGGCCAGGGCAGGGCTTAGAGGAGAGAAACAGCGAACGAATGTCGACCTTGGTAATAAACTTCATCAATCTATTCCCACTGTGTCGCTGCCACAAGCAATGTTCTTGTTTTTCTTTGTGTGTTTTTTCTTTGTGTGTGTGTGTGTGTGTGTGTGTGTTTTGAACGTCCACCTCACTGACTGAGGACTTACAACAGACTTTTTTTTTTTTTTAGCATTTTATCAAATCCGAATCCTTTCAAAACCTCTAAGGAATCTTTTTGTTGAGTGAAGGAGGGGGAGCATTTAAAAAAAATATTTACTGTTTTTATTGTACTCAGTTATATACCTATACCATTTTATAGATATGAATTTATAATATTAACAATTCTGCATTTACAATGCACACAATCACAAAAGGGAAAATTCAGCAAAAATAATGGTAACTTTGGAAGATATTCAAATAAATACCAGTGTATGGTTTCCAGATAGACATGTCCTTGAAGGCATTTTTAGGCTT
Source organism: Acanthurus leucopareius (assembly GCA_029814765.1). Taxonomy (NCBI): domain Eukaryota; kingdom Metazoa; phylum Chordata; class Actinopteri; order Acanthuriformes; family Acanthuridae; genus Acanthurus; species Acanthurus leucopareius. Next base: position 3,788,789 of record JAQMCX010000033.1, read on the forward strand.
TTTCATGAATATTTGTTCATGAGAATAAGGTCAGCTTTGCCTAACATCTTGCGAAACAAACATACCCAGATAAAGGCCTGGCACAGACAGTTGCACTAATTTATTGAAAGTTGTAGGAGGACCTGAGGGTGAACCTGTACCCCTGAGCACAGAGAGCAAAAGGACACACACATGCATTTACCCAGCGTCCACCCCCTCATACACCGGCACCTCACACAAAGAGGATCATCTATCTTGAATGCGTACAGTAACGCTCCGGTGGTCATATGCCTTTACACCCCCACTCCCTTCCCCCCATCCACACATATCTACACACACACCTCCCCAGGCACACTGGTCTAGACATGGAGGTACAAATCCACTCAAGGACGCAGAGAGGAGAAAGAACAACCTGAACAATGAGATGTTCAGACAAAGAGGAAGCAATGGAAGCGATTTTTATCATTCCTGCAATTCCCTGAAATACTTGCAATGGTTTGAAGGGCAGGCTCACGACTGTCAGTCTGTTGTCCATATGGACACTGAAACAGGTTTGCTTGTTGTAATTATTCCCTCAGTTCATACTGACCAACAAAAGATCTCTTCCTAATCCATGGTCAATGAATGTAAAGAGGAACAACAATAAAAATATTTGAGTTACAGTTTATTGGGGATCTTCCATTGAAGTTATCAGTAAAACCATCTTCCCTCTTTTTGTTGCTTCCAGCGAAGCTCAACAAGGAAAGAAAAACATAGAGAGGGAATTTTTTTTACTTAAAAATACTAACTTATAGATACAAACATGAATTTTTCTAACTCACAGCTGAAGCAACATAAATTAACTTCAAATGTATTCTTGAATACATTTTTTCAAAGAGGACTTTGGATTACTCACTTACATTGTAAAAACTGGTAACCTATAATTTTAAAAAAAGACTGCAACAATTTAGACAGTCACAGGGTTCAAAGCTGAGACAAAAACAAACTCCCTTTCAAGGTTGGCTTGTTGAGAAAGCACTTTGTTCAAGCACTGACAGGGCCATGAAACTGAACTCCAGATTTATTCAGCTGGTTTACAGCTCAACAAACTGATTAAAAGACTAAAGATGTGTGTGAGTGTATGTTGTTACCTGTATGTCGTGCAATAGCTCTTCTTTTCTGCGGCGGATGCTTTCCAGCTCCTGTCTCTCTTCTGGAGTGAGGTCATCAGGCACTGAGGAGAGAAGTACATGAAACCCCTTTATGTACAAAGATCACAAACTCTCACAAATACACAACAGACAGTTCTCAACACACATCCACGAAGGAAGAAGAGAGACCCGAGAGTCACTACGGCAACACGATCTTTGATCCATCAAATTACCCCTCACACATCCAAACCGTAAAGTGGATGATGAAATCCACCCCTTTTTTTTATAGAGATGTATACACACATACACACACTTGCTAACAAGCTGAAAGTAATAACTTTTGGTCATAAAATCACTGCCAACAGATCAGTAAGTGGGCGGAATAATTCAGTGTATTCTCCATTTTAGTTGCATTTTACAGTTGAGAAATGCAACATATGCATGAATAAAGTAGGAGGTTTAAAAGAGAGATTGCCTTTAAGTCCAGTAAAATAAATTAAATGTGTTGTTATTCTATTGTTTCGAAAAATTTATTCAAGTAACACTTTACCATTGGCAGCCATTTGTCAACCAGCTTTTATTATTACAGTTTGGGTACTATGTGAAAATGAACAATGTTGAACTTCCCTCCATTGTCCCTCACACAGAGCCCCCTGCTCATTTGCAGTCAACAGAAAGCAGACTTTTGCTGCCCCAAGTGCTGTTGTTAGTGGCACAGATTTTACTTCCACAAGTTTGTGTGCACCTCTCTATAGACACAGAGAGAATAAATGTTGGTCTGCTTGGACTGAGAGAAGGCTGGCATTCAACGGTTTGGTGCAGTAAAGTGCATCTTACAACTTCTTTTAACCAAAGCACATGAAGCCCAAACTTGAATAACTTGTACAGATCAGTTAATCAGCATCTGTGACATTTCAGAAGAAACAGCATCTCTTTATCTGTTAGATAAGTTAGATGAATGATAGAAACCTGTAGGTGTAGGAAAGAGAGAAACTCTCGCAATTTACATGTCAGCAGCAAAAGATGCAATATATTGGAGCAGGTTATGTCAACCACCATAGTACAATGTACAAACCCCATAAGAGCAGATTTAAAATTGCATAAAAGTTTGTTTTTTCATTCAATGTTGATATGAGGTCATAGAAATTTTTATTTGATTTTTTTTTTTTTAATGCTGCTGTACTTTCTTGTCTTGTCTTGCCAGGATATTACAAATAAAGAAGCAGGTTGTCTTGTGGATTTTTTTTAATCTGACTTTTACATGAATGTAAACACAAGAGAAGTTATGCCAAATAGGAATTGTTGAGAAAAAAGATCTGCTATGTGGGTGTACTGTGGATTTAAAGTAACAAAGTACTACTGAAAGAAGTAGAAAAAAGTTTAAATGGCTCTGGTTACAGTATTCAAAGAAACATCAAATCATCAAACGTGAGATGAATGACAGTTTGAAAATGGTAATTTAAACATGACATCTTACTGTGAGTGTCTTGTTCAAATGCTGCCTTACATTCAATGTTCACAAGTAACTGACAACAGAGCACAAAACCAAGTGTGTATCCTGATAGAACAGAAACCCATGTCCCCACAGACACACATAATATCTGCAGAAGAACGATAAGGTGAGGAGGGAAAATACAACTGACAGTCAATGACTTGTGGTTTTTCGCGAGAGAGCTCAGTTCAATTCCTGTAATAAAGAGATGCAAAACAGCATGTACAGTTATTGTGCTTATCTGCATTTTTCATGTTTAACAAAAAGATTGTCATCACACCTCTGCACTGCCATCTATAATTGCTGTTTCTCTCCACTGGGTGCCATGTAATAAAGCTTTTCCTATGACTGCTTTCTGAGCCTTATAAAATACTCTAACCAGTGACAAAGGTGAAGGAAAAGCACATTTTTTGGCAAGTAACAAGGGGTCACGGAGGACGTATCAAGCTGTGTTGCTGCTGCTGTTTGTCTGCCTCATTAGAGGAGTCACGCTGAGGGATTCGAACAAACACTTCATTTGACTTTGCTATCATGAAAAAGTTGCTCTGTGTCAACCTCTGAAGCAGCAAAGAATTGAATGAAAAGCAATTAAAAAAAGCTTTTAAATGACCAAATATTGCCAGTTCCTAACCATTAAACCCATTACTGCAAGAAACTTCTACATGTGTAGAACTTCTAAAATATAAGTCTATTAAGATAATAATGGACTTCTGAGACATTGTGAAAAAAAGCTCATCACAATTCACAGAAGTGACATCGTTTAACTGCTTCTTTTGTCCGACCAAAAGTCCAAAAGCAAGGCTCTTCATTTACTATCACAAAGTAAAGCAGCAAATCCTTAAATAAAGGTAGCTGAAACCAGCAAATGTTTAATAATTTTGTTTGAAAAATGACTGTAACTATTTATTAATTATTTAAATCCAGTAAATATCAATTTCTTTATTTGAATTATCAATTAAACAATTTAAAACAATAAAAATACGATGCTGCTTCAAGGCTTGAGAACCTTGGGTAAGTCTGTCTTCAGGACATACAGGTACACTTCACTATGTACATAGCATAATTGAATAAAGTGGCATCACAGGTGCCACAGCCTTGGATACCGCCATCATTTACACAGTGCAAACACACAGACAGTGACTCATGAGCTCATCACACACACACACACACACACACACAACCCTCACAGAGAGAGGTTTAGATAGGCCGAAGCAGCACTTATTATAAACCTGAGGACAAGAATACCACACCATCGAGAGCAGAGATTCAGTTAAACTGGCTCTAATTCTCACTTCCTCTCTGTGGCTTTTCATTAGAGGTGGAAATAAGAACAGAGCAGATTTATAACATTTCATCAAACTTTTTTTATCAACACAATTTTATCATCCCTATCATCCCTCTTAAGGAAACAAACACAAATACTCTGATGTAAATAACAACAAGCATCTTGAACCAGCTGCTCTGCATAGTCTTGAGGTCACCAAGTGTGTGTTAGTGTTAGCAAGTAATGGGACACCTTCTCGTAGCAATGCTGCCGAGGACCACCTGCTGTGGACAACCTACATATTCATGCCCAAAGTTCACTCTTTCTCCATTTACTTCCCTTCTCTGGTTTGTGAACTTTGCAACACACACATCCCCTGAAGAAACAATGGCATATGCAAAAGAAGCTAAAACCACAAGTTACATCCTAGCTGAGTTTCCACCTATCAACAGCTTTCTGAGGAGGACGTGACGACACACACACGCACACACTCACTCATTCAGATAAGTTTCAACTCTAATGCAGAAGTTATAATGACGCACAGAACACCTACACACTTGTGTCATAGTCCTGAGGTTCCTACCAGAGAAAGCTGGTGTCTGATGCGTGACTTCACCACTAGTCTCAATGGTCCCAGTATTCTCACAGCAGCTGAAAAACACCAAGTTCTTCAGTGTTTAGTGCTTTGATCCCCACTCTAGTAACTTTACAAGCTCCAACTCCAGAGTTCACAATCTAACTTAGTCACCAGCTCCAGTTACAAATAGCCTGTTTCCTGCAGTCCAGTCTGATGTCTCCAACAGCACTACAATAATCCAGTCCTGTCCAAGCCCTCCAATCCCAGTTCCAATCCTGTGGTCCTCTAGTTCAGACTTCCTGCTTCTTAATCCTCAGGCACCCGTTCCAGTGGCGGGGAATGAGAAGGGGGAGCCGGCCTGCAGCTAGGTGACGGTGAGGACAAGTGTGTTTGTGATTGGGTGGGTGTGAGGAGAAAACTCTTGAGCTCTCATCTCTCTCCCCACTCCCCTCTGTCCATCTTGACTCCTCCTCCCTCCCTCAGTGAGCATGGCATCAAACACAGGCTCCCCCACGTGGACACCAGTGTCCAACAGAGGAAAAAGGTGGGAAGGTGCATTTTTGCAAGCCTCTTCAGAACAACATAATATAGAAATAATGAGAGTCCAGACATGAGGTTGAGTCACCTCTCTCCAAGACAATAGTAACAACCAAAATATGACAAATAACAAATTACTGAACAACTACTCTCTGTTAGGGCTGAATTAAATCAGTCTTCATTCTTCTACAGACACACCCACACACAATAACCCACACACAAACACACACACACACACACACACACACACACACACACACACACACCAACAACAGCTCCCTCATTGGTTCATCCCATTGTATCATACACAGGAGAGCAGCTGACCCAGCACCCAAGGCAAAGCAGTTTGGTTATGACTAGAAAAAATAACTATGTTTTGAGATTGAGAGTTTTAGTTTCTGGCAGCTTTCGAAAGGCAATAATTGTCCGTTTCAGTGTTCACAAGGCAATAATTGTCCGTTTCAATGTTCCCTGGCCGAGGATAACAAGCTCGACAGAGTGATATAATCCTGTGGTTATGGTAAACTCCCTGGTGACTGACGCATTCACACAGCCTGAAGGCTCAAAAGTCCAATAAGAAGGCAGAAACAAATCCAACAGCAGGGGAAGAACAGGGGAGAACAAAATGTGCACCGACACAGAAAAGAAAAACATCCTTAAGTGACAGAGAGAGGAAGTGCGGACATTTCTGACAACCTCAGCTGCTCTCTCATGAGAGGAAAAGAAAAGAAAAATACCTTTCAGGTGGGGGAAAGCTATCGAAATGGACAACCACCACTGCAACTAAGCATAAAAATAAGGTAGCACACAGTCTGTTGAGTACATCAAAGCTATAAAATGCTACCTGTGCTACTCTCAGGTCTGATATTTCCTTCTTGAAAGTAGCTACCTAATTTTAAAACCTACTTATGCTACTGGTGGTCCATTTAGAAAGCTCTTACATACCAGCAAGACTGAAGCATCTTATTTTGAAGCACATATGTTTTTTTCATTTTGACAGTTTTTTCCAAAACAGACAGAACAAAGTATCTTATTGTAAAGCACATCCTGTGGCTTTGACTGTTGGAGGAAATACTAGTGCAGTCATGAATACTCATTTATAATTAACAATAAAATTTTAAGTTTTATTTTAAGTGGCAAATTTATGTTGCCATAAAATTTACGTCTATGTTGATATTTTTTAGTATCTCGACAAACTTCTATCACTGATGTTTCCAACACTTCGGTCATAAGTTGGGAGACTGAGCAAAGAAGTTCAAACCAAACCAACTCAACTATAAAGCCTAAGTATATTTGAGGGCAATGCCTTCATTTTCAACCAATAAAAGGGTGCATTGATGGTGTTTATAGAGAAGCGAACTATACAGTGCAGCACAATAAACACAAACCCCTCATGAGGTTTGGCCTCAATCCAGCTTAATTATAAAGGATCTCTTGTGCAAGTTAATAAAGCTGCTAAAAGAGAATTAACAAATTCAAATGAGGACTTGTTGCTTTCCTTCTGTTGAATGAAACCAAATGTCAAAACACATTAAACTACCTGATATTTAGACAATACGTGCATGCTCGCCTCAGTTAGCATAAGTAGCCTTACATAAAGTTAACGCTAAGTTAGTTGCTAATTAGCTAGCTAAGTTACTAGTTAGCCCCATTGTTACTCAGCGTTAAAGCGGGTCAGGGTAACTTACCAACACCATCTTCCGACTTTAAAACCATGTTTGTGTTAACGGATAACGCCGGTTTAGAGAGTGGTGATGAAGTTTCCACGTTAAAGTCACTAAAAAGGTCGAAAAGTGTCTGTTTCCTCTCACTCTGTAACCGTTAGACTGGCAGTTAATGACAACTGTCCTGTGTGGAGAGACAGCCGGCGTTGGGGCAGGATTACGTGGGCGTGGCTTCGACGGAAGCAGCCAATCAGAGAGCGGTTAAGCACAAACAAACCTCTGTGTGTGTCTGTCCATTCTGTCTATCTGTCCATCCATCTCTAACTGTCTATTTACTTTAATTACTTTAATTACTTTAATTACCCGTTCTTCTATCTATCTACAAATTCCTCATTAAAGTTCAATTATGTGACTTAGTAATTATGATAAAGTAAATCACACTAGTTTATTATATGAGATAAGAAAATAAAAACTTTTGGACCGATTCTGAAGGTTGTGAAGTTTATGAGATTATAAATTATAATAATATGAATTTAAATGACACAAAATACAATATGATGTGACTCTCAAGTCATGCGAGAGTGAGACAGTATTTTATCTCGTGATTTTTTGCTTTCTTTGCAACCACCCTTTCTTGGTATTTTGACCTCGAGTTTCATCATTTTGAATATTTGTCATTCCTTACATAACAGTTAATTTCACAGCAAAATAAGCATATGTGTGTAAAGAGAAAACTGGACATGAAAGGAAAAATGTGTTCACATGTTTGCATGCTTATTACTATGCTTATAGATGTACAGTGTGTATCTCTATCTGAATATGGGTGTAGTCACTTGCTCATAAAATCAGTTTTAATGTTTTTGGCCCAGGGATATGTGTTAACGTTTAATGATTTAGGACTCCACCCTGTGCAATGATGAAATATTTGGCAGGGTGACAAAATTTTCTCTTCATTTAAGCAGAAAGAGAATGCAAGACTAAACAAGAAGCACAAAGAAACTAACTTAGACATATTTATTCTAAAGGGTGTGAAGTCTGAGGAAGCAGGTTTATATCAGAGATAGATGTCCTGTGTGTGAGGGACAGAGGAAGGGAGAGGAGAGGATGTAAGGAAGGATAGAGGAAAGTAGGGTAGAGGATTGCAGCTGTGTGCTTGAATCAGTGCTTTATTCAGAGTTTGGACACACCAAAAACAGGATATGCTGAGGAGGGGTAGGAAAGAACTGCTGCAAATTAACAGTTTAAAGGGTCAGCTCACACAAACACAAGAGATATATTTTTTCCCCCCAAGCGACAAGCTGTGATCAGTTTTAATGAGGATGTTTCAATGTTGGAAATTCTAGGTAGAAGGTCTGGATTATCCTGACAAACAAGAGCAGCTGCTGAGTTTTTAAAATGTAATTTTCACATGAAATAAAAATAAAATTCCATTCATCTCTATTGTTCTGAGGCAAATTAAATCAAATTATCTGCTCGATTAGAGTTGGACAATGAGCCAACCAGATTTTTTAATTTAAAGGAAGCTTCAATGGCCTATCGAGTGAATTTCTTTGAAATGATCACTGTTGCAGAAGTTTTTAGGCCTAAGGCACGGAAACAACGAAGAAAAAAGCGGAGGAAATTAAATGAAAATAGATGGGGGAAATCCAGCCATAGAAAGGCCATAAAATGGAAATAACCTGGGTGAGTACCGCGTTGTTTTGCTGTGTGACAGTGGCTTTTGAATGAGCAGACTGATACAGTGGCAACGCACATGCACAGAGCGAGAACAGTGGGCTTGGATGGAGATTATGTCACTTCAGCACCCACTAGAGAGGAGGATCCTGGACCAGAGGATGATGGATGTGCGTCATGTTCACAGAACAAGCCCACCATCTTCACACAAACAGACACAAACACACACATAGTTTGCTTGACTCGTGTGAACATGAACACAGCATGGCACACACACACACACACACACACACCAGAGCTCTCTGTGTCTTGATAACTAACAGAAAATCACCAAGGCAACTGGACACTAAGAGCACTTTTTTCCCGGTTTTTCCTCTTCATATCTAACCGCTTCTCTGTTATTTCTAGACTACATGGAATTCAATAAAAGCAACAATTCTTCAGCGTACACCTCTAATGGTACCAGCGATGACATTTTGTAAAAGGAAGTGTGTTTACACAGCACAAAATGAAGGATGTGAGCACACAAGAAATATTCAAAAACTTACAAATACTACCAAAGAAATTTCTAGTATATGAGAAAAACTGTATTTTCTTAAGACTTACCTGTTGCCACAGCAGGTGCCCCTGGTCGAACAGAAGGACAAAGAAATGCCTGGAAACTGGAGGCGCACAGCTCACTCACAGTGCCCATCGCAACACAGTGTTTACTCAGGAGTTTGTGTTCAAGGCTGACGGCGTCCTCTCAGCATCTCTTTGCTGTACTCCCTCTTAAGACGGCATCAAATTAAACTAAAAGGAGGCGAAATCAGCAACAGTCTCACGCTCTGGCCCTTTCAAAAGCCGGGCTCTGACTGTTTTCCCTCCCGACTGCCACCAGACTCTGACAGACTCTCAGAGAAACACTCTACTCTCACTCTCTCTCTCCTCCCTCCTCGCTCTTGTTCACACACTTGACCTCACTCCTGAATTCAGCCTCACACACTCCTGTTGCTTTATCAAACATGTTAACCAATTTCTCAGAGAACCTTCTTTTCAAATAACACACACACACACACATATATATTGTACGTGGACACACACCTACAGCAGTGTCACTTCGAACAGTTGTCAAAGTATTCTTGGAAGTGATGACAAATATATACCCACATGCACACATAACCTCGTATCCTCCTGTTTCACACCCACACACACACATCCCAGAGCCCAGTTTAGTTTAGTCAGAGCTGAGTAAACACACGTATGCACGCAAACACACATCCGTTATGTTATTTATCAGTGGTGGAAAATATACTGACACCCATTATTTGAGAAAAAAATAGCAATACAACTCCTTTACATGTAAAGTCCTGCATTCAGCATGTGTCTCAGTGAGATTTAATATGAAGTATTTAAGAGGTGTTATCACAATTATGAGACAAAATATCAAAATGTAAAAAAGATATTAATTTAAATAAGTTTTTGTTTTAATTCCATGTCCATATTTTAATCTGCCTTTAGTCTTTCTTTATATATATATATTTTGTGTCAGCTTTAGAGAAATTTATATAGGCTGTACTCAAAAATCTTTCAGCACATATCACATTTATCTGTTTTATCACAAATTAAAGTGTAAGCAGACTATTACATTCATATAGAAACTAGATTATTTGATCATTATAGCAGAAACACCAACATAGAGGCACCATTTTAATGCTGTCCCTGTTAAAAGCGAGTTCATCAGGACACCCATGAGATGAGATGAGAGGATTTCGATTGCTTTACTACATTCTGCCTGGTAGATTTGAATGTATTTGACAACATGTAGCTGTTGTTTGTGTAGATTTTGATGCACTCACTGTACAGCAAAGTAAAGCTCCTTTGAAAATGAATTTTATATGTCAGTAACATGCAGTAAGTCATGCTTCTAGTTGCGGTTACAGCAGAAGTAACAGTAGCTCGTTTGTAGTAGTTGTGACATTTAAGCAGCAGCAGTTATGAAGGTCAGAGCAGTGGCAGTAAATAGCTTTTGTTGTAGCATAGTAAAAGAATCAAATGTAAAAGAGAAAAGGAACAAGTTATTGTTCCACCATGTGTAACTCAATCTGGCAAGTTATTCTTGTAGCTTAAACAAAAAAATATGAAAGCCATGAAATTTACTGATCAACTTACAAAAAGGGCTTTTTTAGGCGTTGACTGTCGGCACAAAAACCTGATTGGTATTAACCATGTAACTACCAGTAAAACGGCAAAGATGGTGGCAGCATTAATGCATTTACTGGTAACAATATAAGCTTTCATTACAGAATGAAATCTATATAACCTCCAGTGAAAATTTAAATAACACCAGCAGTTGTTGTTGCAGCCACTGTGTTTGAGCAGCTACTCTATAATGGACCTACAGCTATAGCTGTTAATACACTGCATCTGCTTTAAAGGACTATTTCAGCTATTTAAGTGCTACGCTGTGTGAGAGAGTGTGATTTTACTGATTTTAAGGTGGCCTTTGAGTTTAATTTTGCTCATTTAATACATTATATTTCATTATTTTTCCATTTTCTCCACTGATTCCAACCCTTCAAGTGCACTACTTTCCTATCAGAAGAACTCCATTTTTCTTTTTGGGTATTTACTCATTAAACCTACTTTCCTCCTCCCTCTCTGTAGAGCTGACCTCTTTCTGTTGCACTAGTCACTCACGACACCCCTAGCAAATATCTCCTCTGTTCAACTCTATCAACTTTGGTAGCATTTCACGACTCTATAGGATCTAAACTCACAAGATACAGTATATACAGTATATGCACATACAGAGCTGGAAACCAGACATCACAGGCGGTACTGAAAAACAGAAGAAGAGTAGGTGGTGCGACGTAGGGAGCCCCGGTGAACTTTTATGTGATTTGCATATAAAATAATGAAAAAGAGAGAGATAATCTGTTTCAGAACATCAGGCTTCACACAGCAGTGACGCTGATGAACTGCATACAAATGGACTTTTCTTTAGTCAAAATTATGCAGCTTATTTCCTTTTGTTGCCTGCTGCTGCTTATCATTTAACTCATGCATCTCGTGTGCAAGACAAAATCAACAACTTCAAGGTACTAAAATCAATTACAGATGTATTATCAACTAATTCTAAAGTATATTAAGTGTCATTTGAAATGGCCCCTTTCAGAGATGTTTTTTTTTTTGTTTTTGTTGTTGAAATTTTATTACCAATGCAGCATTTTAATGTTGTGATCTAAAAAGTCACCATAAGTGGGAGTTACATGTAGTGGAGTAAAATAAAAGTATAATATAAATACTTAAGTAAAAATTGTATTAAATCAGAGTATTTGAGCTCATATTCTTACAGTCCACCAGTGAAAACGACAGAATTGATGTGAAAGTCACCAACAGTGGCTTCCTGTTTTTTTTAATCACGTGTAGAGTGATTAATGTTGTTTTGACAGGATATTTATATTTAACATGCCGAGGGCGAGGAAATCATAATTCTTCTGGGTGATTATCTCATCATGTGTTATCTCTCTCAATGAAAACAGAGTCTGTCCAAGAAGACAAAACCTTTTTTGACATCCAAGCAGCATAAAAAAAGACAAGTCAGTATGAAAATATAATAACATGATTCAAGTTTCAGCCTTTTCAGATGCTCGTTTACATCAATTTTATCTTCCTTATTTGTAATCATTTTAATGGAAAAATAAAAATGACCACAGTTCTCATATAGCCCTTCTGCACTTCCACTTCCTCTCAAACCAGCTGCCCTTGATTCCTCTCCTGAATGCATCACAAGTTGCCATGACGACCAAAAAGCCCAGCATGTAAAAAGAGCAAGAAAGTGCAATGACCATCTTTCCTCCTCTTCAAGGTAAGAAAACACTCTCATTCACCTCCTTCTTGCTCACTGGGAATGATTTTTTTTCTGACAGTGACTCAGTAAAAAATACCCAAGTGTATTTTGTATTTTACTTACTGCCTCAAAATTTCAAATGCATTTGTAAAGCTTACTATGTTGCAATAGTTGCGATTTGTGCAATGATGTCATGTGCAATTCTAACAGAAATGTAACCATTTGATATTTTGTACCTGACTTAATTAATAATATTTGAGGAAATTTCTTTTTGTTGGCTTTCTGCACACGTTAAAAAAACAGACTTTCAGCAGTTTTCAAATATAATTCCAGTTTGCCAAGTTTTTACTGTTTAATGTAGCTGATTGGCTGTTATCTTTGTTTGTATTTCGAAACCAACTCAGTTGCTGAGGTCAACATTTGGTCGGGATTAGGGAAAAAAATAAATCATGTTTTGGCTCTAAATACCTAATTTTGTCGCAGTTTTTATAGATTCATCGCAACTTGGCTTCCCATACTTTTGCTTTAGATATTTGAACTCTGCAGGAGTTTTTAAAATGACAAACAATTACAGAAGATGAGTGTATCAGAGAGCACATTTAAAACTTCATAGGTGTCAAGTCCTTTTACGGAAGAACTGACCCAATCTCAATCTATCAAAGAAAGCACAAGAACCTCCACAGACAATTTAACAAAAGAGGCAGAGCAATCATATTGGAATAGGTCTTTGAAACTGCCGCTTCAGTGATATGTAATATTCACAGACAAGATGAAAAGAGTCTGAAGACAGAGTGTTTTGTTCAAGATAGAAAGATGGACCCGTATTTGGAAATAATTCAGTTCCATTGCAACCAAATAGGCCCCAGTACAGTTTAAAACTGATGAATAATCTACTGCAAACCAATGAACAAAACAATCACATTTGTCCATGTTAACATGCTTCAGGTCAAATAAGTTTAATGATGCTTGAACTGTGACTGAACACAAGAATCAGACTCACAAGTCACTGAAAGTTGAACACAGTTGTTCAGATTCGGGCGTTTCTTCCTCTAACAGCTGCTTCTGTCATAATTCACATTCAGAAATTCATTCCACAAATGATTGATTCTTCTAAGAGCAAATATGCGGGTGTGTGCATGATAATATAGATGTCTTGAAGAGTCAAAAAGACAAGGCAACTGGACTATTTTGAGTTTTGGGAAGACGTTTCACTTCACATCCAAGAAGCTTCTTCAGTAATCATGACCTGGATGAACGAGAATCTACACAGAGATAATATAGATGATCCACATGTTGTTGGAATGTCCAGTGTTGGAATAATATTTTACAACTCCGACATTGGATTTGAGTAATTTTTGTCTTTTTGATGCTTTCAGTTATTTTTTGTTCTTGTGAGTGTATTTGTGTGGTTCTGTGTGTTTTTCCTTCTATGTTTTTTTGTTTTCTTCTATCGCCTAATATTTTATTTATTACATTTTTCTACAGTAAAAATGCCTATTTGTATTCTAATATTGAACAGTGAGTAAATGTGTAAACAGTGAGGTACATAAACAAGATTGCCTGTCTTTCTGTGGGAAATGGGATTTAATAGAATAAATTTTGGCCTTTTGAAGTCTTAAATGAAGCATGAGGAGGCTGCTGTTTCTTCTGGTGGCCACTTGGTGGCATCAAAACTACAAGGCAAACTGTTAATGTGCAACTATGTGAATTATTTGGACCAGGTACCTGACAGTGCAGCTTAACTGGATCAAATTGATGCAAATTTTGATATTTACATTACACATATAAATTTCACAGAGTAAAATAAGCTGCTTCTTGATTTATATGCAATATTCTGTAGTTAAAGTTAAAGAGAAACATTGTTATAAGAAGACAAGAGCGTATTGCCAAAAGATTTAGCCTATTAAGCAGTGTGTCTTTAAACTTCATGAATATGCCTTTGTTTTTCCAACAAGTTATATTGATTTAAACCTTTGAAATAATCCAGATATTAGTCTCAGTCTGTGGCCCTACTTCCTTAAAGTGTGTTTCCACCAAAAAATGCAGCATAAAAATACTCGTATTGACTCATTCTTTGAATCATCAGAAAAATTACGCTGATGAATAAGTAAAATATTTATAAATGTGAGGATGTGGAGCCCGAAAGACTCTGTGTGTCCTCAGATCAACAATATGTAGTTAAAAGTTTAGTCTGTTTAATGCGTCATTTGTTTTTTCACGTGAATTTGTGCTTGTTTGGACAAGAACTTAAGTATTATTCCCATGTTTCTTCCTGTCTGTACTTTCTGTCTTGAACAGAACTGTGAAGAAAAGGTTGAAGCAACAACTGCAATTTCCCACGAGCTCAATGTTACCCAAGTGGTTTTTAAACAGAAAAAGAGAAGCCAAAGCAAGTGTAGCTTTGAGAGAAGTGACAGATGACCATTCACAGATCTTGCATCACTCTTAAATAAACTTTGCAATCTACACCCACCCTCAGAAACATTGATCTGTCCTGATAAACACTCTCTGCAGGAAGAAATCCCCCCGATACCAGATGATTATGACAATACTGTTTGACATTACAGAGGAGAGAATGAACAGAGATGACAAAACCGCTCGGTCTGGGCTCTGCCTGAACATTTTTCGAATGTTTTCCTAGTTGAGTCGATTACCACATCTTTTTAACTGTATCTGTCTGCCTTTCATCCGACACAGCCTCCCCAGGGGGCGCTCTCAAGAATGGCCGCCACACACCGACAACCTCAGTGGGAAACTAACAGCAGCCAAATGAAGGTCAATCGGCTGCTTAACATATCAGCTTTGCAGATGTTTAGATGTTTGGTTTAACAGGAAACACTTGATCCAAAAAGGCTTTAAAGATGCTTGAGTCATTCTCTGTATTTAAACTCAGTAGCTAAGTAAGAATGAATTGATTATCAGTAGGCTAATAAATATTTACAAATAAAATATGGAATACACACTATAAAACAGCTGAATAATCAACATTTTTAAAATTTGAATCATTATGACATGTTATTTTATTCTGCCTCTTTTACAATAACAGTTTATTGTTGATTCTTTTCAGCCAAGCTAGCAATTTGCTAGCAATAGCATGGCTTAAAAATTGGCACAGACTTTCATGCACCACTCAGGATGAATTGTAAAATTTTGAGTGATATTTTATTAAATGTTGTCTTTCACCATCATGTCAAAACTTTCTGCAAGTCCAACATTTATATGCAAGCACTTGCAAAAATAATAAAAGTCGTGTTAGCTTAAACCGTTTGTTTATTGCTAATAGCAAACTTTAGCATGTTAACAAGCTAAGCCAAGATATCCATGTTATATTACAGTAAGATATCCAGACATCTATGTTTACTGTGAATGATTGACACAGTAAACATGGATATCTTTAAAAACATTGATGTGTTAGCATTGTCATAGCTAGTTTGTACGCATGCTGATACAGTATTAGCATTAAGCTCAAAGCGCGATTGTAAGATGCTAACATGGCTTTTAACTAACATAGCCCTTTAAGATAATAACAGGAGTTTATACTCTAAAATGTCCTTTGCCTGTGTTTCAATTTCACCACACAACATAAAAGGGACAAAACCATTTATGTGATTATCTGTTTGCTGAACAGTTTGGATCAAAACAACCACAAATTACGGTAAACAATGTTAAAATGACAACACTGCACTTTGAAACCCATTATTCCCAATTGCCTATCCCGCCCCACAAGGGTTTTTACTGCCTCCAGCAAAATCAGTGTATTTTATTATTTTTATAAACAATGTTTTATGTGCGCCTTGAAATACAGAGAGAGACTTACAACGATGAAGTGAAATTAAATAAAATGGACATTTTAAATCGAAACAGCTGAATAAAATAAGACAAATCTGGTTTACAGCCATGCTAGCAGCTAATATTGGCGCTTAGCACCAAGAAAAAGTTCATTTTATAACATCTTTTGT
The DNA here is from genome assembly GCA_029814765.1 of Acanthurus leucopareius. Classification (NCBI taxonomy): domain Eukaryota; kingdom Metazoa; phylum Chordata; class Actinopteri; order Acanthuriformes; family Acanthuridae; genus Acanthurus; species Acanthurus leucopareius. The sequence goes on from JAQMCX010000033.1 coordinate 3,804,897, forward strand.
TTGTTAAACACTTAAAAACAGTCCCAGTCCATGATAGCCTGCATTACTTCACCATGACACATCCTTGGACAAATGATTCACTCAGGCAGCGTTTATTCTTTCAAACGTGTGGTTTTTATTTGATAATACTGAATATTTTGTCCTTCGCCTGGACTTACACAAAGCATTAAACACATGCACAGTCCTCTATTCACACAAGGTACCCATTTCTTATTTCTCTACACCTCTCCAAAAAGGGTTAATCTCTCTCACTCTCACGTTACTCCAGCGCAAGAGGACCTTCTCGACTCGTCACTACAGCTAAAGACATTGTAGACAAAGACAGCGAAAAACACACAAAAATCATGACAGGTATAATAATAACACTGAAAAAATACAAAGTAATGGAAAATGGAAAGAGTTTACTTTTAAATTATGCCTCTAATACTCCATCATATATATATTTTTTTTGTTAATGTAGCTTGAGTTGTATAAAACAGCACTGTAAACTTCGATTGAGTAACTTGCTTTCTATGACAGCAATAAAGCTTTTCATTAATAACTGGAGGGAGCAGGAAAGACGAGTCAAAGCTAACATTAAGCATGTAAAGACCTTATTACTCATGGAATGAACCGACTGTGAGAATATACTGGCAAGTCATGAAATGGCTGTTGGCATTTACAATCAACAGATAATACAAAGACACTGAAATAACATCCCACAAGCTCTTTTTGTTTCCCTTTCACACATAAAATCTGCAGTAAGATCCCATTACATCTTAACCTCTCACACACCACTTTGTACTCTTTCCTTGCAAGCACTTATTTTATTCGTTATGACAAAGATAGCAAGAATAAGCTTGCGTTAGGGAATATGGACCACCAAAAGCACTCAAAAAACTCGGCGAAATCTGCACCTGAGGTGGATCTGTCTGTCTGGGCGAACGCTAATAACTGTCACATCAGAGTGTTCAGGCTCTTGTCTTTGCTGGAACTCATCCTCAAAAAGTGCAAATCTAGATCTAATGCAGTAAATAATAATTATCAAGTAACAACAAAAGTATATGCATAGGTACTGTACAGCTACATAGTGGGGATAACAAGGGAGAAGGGGTGAAGATGAGATGAGGAGAAGATGAAAAAATTTAAGGGGTATTACTGATTGTTTCTGTGTTTTTTTTCCGCTCATGAGCTGGTTTATATTTAGAGCGCTCATCTTTACACAGCATAGACTGGTCCAGTGAGGCCTGCGAAGGTCACAGGCTTCAGTCAAAAAACCCACAACAAGGAGGATTTTTGGGGTTTTTTTTCCACCTAACGAAAACCAGGAAAGATCAGCCATGCAGGGTGACTCGTGTTCTTTTTAAAGAAAAAATAGTCAAGCGTGTTGTGGGCGAAACGACGTCACCGGCGGCCAAACAGCTCCCAGCAGAGAAGATGAGAGAAACAGTAACTAATAGCGCTCGTAAAGAGAGAGAGAGAGAGAGAGAGAAAGAGAGAGAGGGGGACAATCATTTAAAAAAAGGCAACTTGGAATTTGACTTTGGAATAAAATGGAGAATGAGGTAATAAAAGTAGAGACACGATGGGGGATTGAATGATCGTCCGAAGATCAGGAGGGGGTTTGATTGATGGAGTCAGAGCTGTTAAAGAGCTTTGTGGGTCGGGGGGGGGGGCCAGGAAGTGCTCTGTCTCACCGAGAATTTATTTCCTCCTGACGCCAGCCTCAGGAGGAAGTTACATCATCACTCGACCAGTCTATGTCTCATGATGCTATTTTGTTTTTTTGTGTTTTTTTTGTTTTTTTTTTAACGGCCCGCTGTGTCTGAGAACAACCTCTGAGCCTCTTCAGTGCCAGTTAATGTTGAGCAACGCCGAGGTCGAGAGAGGCCTCATGTCGCTTTCCCTTTACCGAAATGCTTACTGACAACAAATACAAAGAGAGGCTGAAGACTGTTTTCAGACCAGCTGGTAATCTCAGTCACATTAGCTTTTCCTTTTTTTATATGCCTGATGTTTTTATCTTAAATTCGAATGGAAATCGTTTTCATTTTTCATGTTCACGGTTGGCAGTCGAGTGCGACACTTGATTAAGGCTCCTCGCCGTCCAGGAACTCCTTCTTGGGTGATGCGGCACCACGGTACCAGGAGCAGGAGTTGTCCGCCCTCTTGATGCAGGCGTAGTGGTTGGCCTGGCGTCCGTACACCTGCTTCTCGATCATCAGGTCCGTCCACAGACACTCCTCAGGAGCTGAGATCTCACAGGGCAAAGAGGGACAGCGGACAATCTGCAGAAACACACCAACAAATGTCCATGAACCGTCTGCACAGTCCACTCAGGCATGTAAAATCAAGTCATTAAGTACAGTTAAAGGATGCTGGTGCCAATATGATTACTGAGTTCTGCACAAAATACCAAAATAAGACACCTAGAATTGTGATCCCCATGCTTTTTATAAATAAACCCCATTTTTTATATTTTAAGAGCCATTTTTTCTGCAAATAGCCCTTCAATGTGTTTCCATTTAGTAATTATCTCTTTAAATAACTGTGGCCTCCATTCCTGCTCTGAGTAAGCATGTAATGCATTCATCATCACCTCATTAATACACCCAATTCTTTACATTTTGCTCCCTTTAGAGGTCAGAGCTGCATTAGGTAACTGCTCATGTTGTTCAAGAAAGTGAACCACAGGCTTTTATTGTGAATTGGCCAGAGGAAATAAAGCACAGTTTGCATCAAAAATGTGTCCGCAAAACAGGACAACAGCCCTGTTCGATTCAACTTATTACTGATTTTTCTAAATAAAAATGATTTTTTTTTTAAATTTCTTTTTTTATTTAGAAAAATCAATAAGGAAACAAACTGAATTATGTTTACTGCGTCCAGCTGCTGTGTAGGAAACTTCCTGTGCTGTGGGCAGCATTAAATCAGACTGGTTTCATCATGGCACTGTAAAAAAAAGGCAGATTAATGACAGATAACTTTGTTTTCCTAATGAAGTGATGTTCATTAATTTTCTGTCAATTAATTTAAAGCAGCTAAACAACACATCTCTGTTTCCTCACTCATCATTCTGATGTTTGTTGTTGTTGCAGAAGATGTTGTGTCTCATGTCTCAACTTGTTGTTGGTCTGTTATGTCTGGTTTTGTGCTTCAGGAGGAGAAACTCTAGGAGATAAACCACGCACACACCCACACCCACACACACACACAAACACAAACGTGCAGACACACACACAGTCCTCCACGCCCTCACCTTGCATTCACAGCCCATCTGGTAGCGCTGGCTGAGACCTTTCTTCTGGGTGTTGCTCAAGGAGTCCCAGGGCATGATGTAATCACACAGGGTCACATGCATGCGCCCGTCTGCTTCAGCCTTGCCTGTGAAAGAACAACGCAGCGATAAAGGTTTTTACAATGACAGACACATGACAGAATGTTCAGACATAACAAGATCTCACTTGCAGGAAAATACCAACACCCAGACCCTCACATGGGCAATATAAATGCTCTCAACAGTCACAAACTACGAGCGTCAGATATCAGATTCACAAGTAAAACCTGATAAAATCTGTAACTTTTCAGACTGGAAATCAACACCAGCGGTCCTCGTGAAAAAAAACTGGAGATAATGTTTCATGCACGAGTGGCGCAAGTCAAAACAAGAAGATATTTCATCTGAATTTACAGATTTGCTGCGGCTACATCCTCCTCATTTCACCCCTATCTGTCTGCTGAACAGCTCTCGACATGTCCAAGTCCTGACACAGTGTACTGGAGGTCGATTCACGTGTCGACTGTGACTCTTCCAGCTGTTTTGCCTCTGACTCTCTGAGCCGGACAAAAGGATGAATCATTTTAAAAAAGGCGCACAGGTCGGCAGAAAACTAACTATCTTTCCCACTGCTCGAGTCCTACATCTTGAAAAAGAAAGAAAAGAAAGAGAGTCAGAGGGAAAGGAAACGCTGGCTTCAGCAGTTCCTCCTCTTACAACTCTATGTAATTAAGGCCGAGTGTTTGCGGGTGCATCTCTGTCTGCGATGGAGAAACCAGAGCAAGAATGACATCATGATCCTAACTGTACTATTTCTCATTCTGCTGCTAAACGTCTGAGCCGCTCTCAATAACAATGCCAGCCAGATCGAGTTTAAAAAACCATTAAAGGAATAGTTACACATTTTGGGAAACTTGCTGATTCTTTCTCTGGTGGAAAGCCAGATTACATGATGTCTGTCCATTTAAAAATGAGTAGAAATTAGCAGCTAAATGGCCCGTTTTGTTCCCCGTCTGGTTGCTGTCTGTCTGCTATTTATCCACAGGGGCAGGGGGGCTGTGCTGCAGGTTTTAGGGCTTTTTCCCTGTAAACAGCTGCCTGCTGCTGCCCAAAATTACACAATGAGATCATCAATGAGCTCAAAACAGAAAAAGTTGTGGCTCAGAAAACCAAAACAATGAGCTGAGATTTGTTTTAAAGCTTTGTGGAGCTCTGGGATTAAAGAGTCGAGATAATTCTCTGAAGATTATCACCCTGAGCAACTCTTTTCACATACAAGTATTTATGCAATCTAATGTTGATATATATACATTGATTATAGCTGCTTTTAGATTACAGGTCAAGAAAAATTGTGCATGTGTCTAATTACACTGAAGTGGAAGAAAGGTGGATGTAAAAATGCAGCCTTAGTGTTTAAAGATTAAATCTGTGAGGGTGAATTTAGTAACAAGGTCACAGACAGTAGCTGAGTCACAGCACATCTTATCATCCAGAAAACGGCTCAGGTTTACTGCACAGAGTGAAGTGTTTTTATTTTGATTTCACGGTCATCTCTTCTTGAGCGAAGGGAACAAGATATACAGTGCGAACATTTACGGCTCTCGGCAGCTCAAGCTGTAGCACGACAGACAAGACACTCCCAGTCTCCACCGGGTTTAGTCCGCAGCGTATCATTACCCATAATAACATAAACAGTCACTCCTCCGACACACAAAATGGCCTGTTAGTCTTTATCCGATCTCATGTTTGTCTGCCAGGCTGTTTACACCTGGACGTCGATATCTGATTATCTGTCTGTGAATTCCTGCTGCTTCCCATCTGTCTGTCTGTCTTCTTTTTCTTTCACTTCTTGTTTGAATGTTGATTCAAATTTTGTGCCAACAAAACTGAAATCAAACATATCTCACTCGTGTTAAAACAGCAGCAGCGTTTTGAGAAATATAGCACATTATTTCACAAGTTACTCTACCTCACAATAAGCTGTTAGCTAACACTGTATTTTGATTATTATTATTATTTTATGCCAATTCTACAATTTGAAATTCAAAGCAGCCAGTTTCTGCCAATCATCACCCTTAATTAGTTACTATTTAGCTATAAAGCTCATTTAAACTCTAATTTTCTTACATACAACCTGTGTGCTAATGCTATTAGCATTAGCCATCCACAACCTTCCACAATCACATTTTTAGATTTAAGGTCAATTAGCTAACAGCTAATGTGACCATCAGGTAAATTACAGATGGAAAATGTAATGTTACACACCTGAGATCAGGTACTCCTTCTTGCCGCTGGCATCCAGGGTAACGCCACAGACAGCGGACACAGGAGCGGTGAAGACAGACTCAATGTCCTGGTTTGGCCCCTTGAACATCTGGAACACAAGAACAACCAGTTTATTACAACAAAAAGAGGCGTGTGTGGTGCATATTTTAATACAGTAAGAATTTAAACTTGATCAGTTCATTCTCACCTTGATCTGTTTGACCTCATATTGGATCCTCTTGATGGGGTTCCCGTAGATATCGTTCCCAGAATCCACCTCTTTCTCACCCACCACCTTTGCTCGAATCACTGTTGAGGAAACGGAGGAACATGGCGTTTAATCACATGATCAAACCATCAAAACACAGAAAGAAGATGTAACAAAAGACGAAGTAGTAAGTGTAGTAGTAAAGTATTTCCAATAAAAGGATTAAGAACGAGCGCTGGACTGAGGATCGATCATGTGAACAGGTCAGAATTAATGAGTTGCACAGGCCAAAACATTAGCTTACTGGTCTTGTATTTACTGTATGTCAGCTAATAAATGAGGCTGAAATTAAAGTACAGAGAAAACAAAAGATATGGTCTGAATCATCAGCAGGATCATCATTCACGAGCCATAAGAAAGTACTGCCAACTTTATTCTTCATTGTGCATTGTTTATCTAATTGTTCCAAATCCAGGAACAGTCACAACGGAGAGTTTTTGTCTGGAGGCGACTACGAAATAAGAACCAATGAACAGAGTAAGAAACACAAAAACAAGTCAAACCACTCGGCAGCAAAGACTGAGGCCCCTTCACTTTAAATGGTCAAATGGAAATAAAACTTAATGTACAGAATCTCCAATATAATCTGGCAAGAAAGCTAAAAAAGTTGCTGATTTAGCCCCAAAAATAAGCTCTTTTTTTCCCCACAAGTTACACTCCTACTGCACTTGTCCAAGGATTCAAACCACCAATATCTTTTATGGCTCAACCAGAGTCCCAACACGACTGGAGGGATACGTGTCATAAACCGTCACCTCTGGCGTTACAGACTTTTCTATGTAAAACGCATTAAGTGGTTTGTCTCCTCTCTTAAAACATCTCTGCTTCAGTCTGCTGAGCGTAAAGAAAGCAGAAATGTTAGCAAAGTGACTGAAAGTGATCAAACTGACGATCATTTTACTATATGTCATAGCAAAATGAGAGCTTTTATAACAATGCTTAGATTGATAACAGATAAAAGGAACCAAAAATAATTATTATTTTCTTTATTTATTACTCTAATGAGTGTTTTCTAGATTCATATTATCTGTTTGGTCCATAAAATATCAGATAATTGTGAAAAATGCATGTCAATATCCCACAAAAATCACAATCTGCAGCCTTAAAAAAGTCTTGTTTTCTCTGACAAACAGTCCAAACTCAGAGATATGAACCAGAGAAAAGCATCAAATAAAGAGTCAAAACAGTTTGCAGATGATTTTTTTTTCAACGTGAATAATCCACATATTGTTTTCAGTCTGAAGATATCATCATCATAAAGTCATGACATGATTTCCACTGAAAGACGCTGGTTGAAACAGCATCCAAAGCCTCAAATTCCAGTTCACCACATCACAGGCTGACAAAAGGGCAGATGGACAACAGACAAAACAGCCTCCACACAGCCGCCTCACATACCACACTGAGGCGCAGCACCGACAATAAAAAAAACGAGCTGCAGTAGCTTAGCTTCAGCTGCCACAGTAGCCCAGTCAATGAAAACCAACTACAGGTTTCCAGTTGGTCCAAAACTGCGTGAGAGCCAGACACATAAACTGACTTGGCCTGCAGAACAAACCCTCCTGCCTCCAAACACGACCAGGAAACGCCTAAGGACCTGAATTAAGCAATAAGAATACAACTTGAAAGTTGATATACAGAGAAATAGTGAGCCAGAGGCATGTTTCTCACCGTGTGTGTGTGTGTGTGTGTGCGTGTGTGCGTGTGTCTAGTGTATTTTAATGGCCTGACTGACTACATCAAGCTTCAGCTATGCTTCGGGCATTTATTCAGAACGGAAAATATGAGCAATAGAGAAAAAAAAACATAAAGTAAGCAGGAACAGAGGACACGTACACATAGATAAACACACACACACACACACACACACACACACACACACACACACTCACACACAGTTGCCTGCTGTTGCTCTTACACCCTTGGGTTCAGTTTATGGCTTGGAGCAGACACAAATATGGGGGTTCAAGGCTCCTACAGTAAATAGCGTCTCTCGTTCTTTTTGCTCCTTTCTTCACCACTTCCTTCTTCCCCGTTTCATTCCCCCCCCCACCTCTGTTCCTGAAGATGCATGCTTTCCTGCACATGTAACAAGACAGCACTGCAACTAACAATTATTCCCATCACTGTCTAGTCGTTTTAGTCTGTAAAGTGTCAGAAAAAGTGAAGAAAAAGGACCATCACTTTTTCCGAAAACTGAAGGTGACATCTTCACACTAAAATCCCTCCCATAAAAAATAAATGTAAAATGTCATGAAGCGGAGAAAAAGAGCAAATCCTCAAGTTTGGGAAACTAGAAACAGTGAATTTCCTCTTCTGTTTGTACTTTGAGAAGCATGGCAGGAACGCAGTTCAGAAGGATTACGAGGCTTTACTCCAGAAGTTTTAAAAAATCCTGACATCCTCAAACATCACATCTTCTGATCAATTAAATCAGAAGATGATGGCTGATAATAAAGCGGTTGAATAGATAAGGGTATTTACTTTGTGAGCATCTTGCTTTTTTCCCCTAAAGCTTAATGTAATATTTTATCAAAGTTGCTGAATCTGTTTTAGTTTTAATAAATTACAAACGTTTCATACATTCATATCTATTCATTTATTTCAAATTCAGTTAGTAAACAGCATTAAAATCAGCCTGATGTTGTCTCACATGTTAAAGAATGACACTAGCAGCTTCTACGGTTCTACACACAGCTTATTGATCAAATATTGCTATTCAAGGTCAACTGAAAACATCTGATCAGTGTTCTCCTCCTTTCGAGGTCTAGCCTGACGATGGAGTGAATGACAACATGCAATTGAGGTGAATTCTCTCTTGTTCGCTTTTTTTCACTTGTAACATGACAATTTATGTCATTTTTAATGAGTACTAATAAGTGACATAATAATAATATCATGAACATCATAAAAAAATGAATGAAACTGTCTGAAAATGTCCTCAGTCATACCAATATTTAAACAATATCATGAGTTTGGCCATTCATAAAAGTTATTATCACTTGGTCGTGTGGTCCAGCTCTTTTCTAGCTTAATACAGATCTTTCATTCATGTTAATTTAGTTTCATGCCTGCTGGTTGTAGTAACAGGCCACTGTTTGCCTAAGTGTTAACTAGATCAGATTTATAAGGTGATAATGTGTCAGTGTTGAGTTTAAAGCTTGTTCAGCTGCCCAAAGTGGCACAGAAAAGCCTCATCTCATGCAGGTTTGACTAACTAAGGACAGATCTGATCAACTTGGAGTTAAAAAAATCCCTTTTTTTTTTAAGCAACCTGGAGCAGAATTCAAAAATGAGTTCCTCTGCATTTTGGTTCCACTCTGATGCTTCTGCAAATACACAGCAGCAGCCAGTGTGTACACACACACACACACACACGCAGCAGTATACCTGGCTGGCACTCTTTCTGCATTCCTCTCAGTTTTTCCGCTCTCATTTCCTGACCTCATTCCGAGCCACAAAATAATGAGCAAAGGAACAGCAGCAGGACACAATACAGAGGAGAGATTAACGTTATCCACATTAAATTGCCGTTATGGGAGCTTATCTGTCTTCACCTTGGTGGTGCACACATGTTTACTTCTCAATTTCCTCCCATGCAACGAAGCCAGAGCGGAAGATCCTGTGCAGTCTAAACAGCATGTTGCGGAGGCAGTAGACTACACAGCGTGATGCTAAAACATCATGAATACCCTGGAGGGGGGCGGGGGGCTCGAAGACGGCTGAGTTTCACCGCAGGTTGATCCTAAAGCCATCAGATCAGCAGCAGTCGATCGGCAGCCAGGAGCCCCCTCCATAAACCACCAACTGACCCACATTTCGCCTGCTCCCCTACCCTCCCGAACAGGACGACGTCTAATGACTTATACATGCGTATCAGTTGCACTACGCAATGTTTTCCATGCAAACCCCATATGAACACACACACACACACACACACACACACACACACACACACACACACACACACACACACACACACACACACA